>CAMZMU010000088.1:1866852-2132666 GCA_947311845.1 Poa pratensis
TTTTTTTCCTCTGAACAGATAGCCGAAATTCAATTTCATGTTTCGCAAGGCACTGCCAATGTTTACGATCTTATGCTAGAACATGAAAAGGCTAAGAAAAACACGCCCCATGATCAACCATCGGACAAACAGCCGATCGGTCAAAGCAGGGAAAACCAACTTGTGCCTACGCTGCCATGTCCAACTCCTTATCCAGAGTATGCCTAATCGGCAAGCCAGCCAGGCAAACGGCGGATTTGGGTCATGAGTCAATGCCGAATCAAAATTCGGCTACTTGGGTGCAAGCTGGCCCTGCCGCCAATTCTTCTCTTGCCGGCTCAATCGGCCATTATGGACGATTCCTTAGCCGAATTCAGGAGAAGATTGGACCAGATAGCTTTTGACAAGCTCGGGGTGATGCCAAAACATAGAACTTACACTAAGCCTTACCCCGATTACTTTGATCTGCAACCTTATCCACCTGGTTATAGAGTCCCTGAATTTGCCAAATTTAATGGGGTGGATAGTAAGTCAACATGGGAACATAGTCAGTAATTTGGCTCAATTAGGCGAAGCTAACCATGATCACATTAAAGTTCGCCTGTTCTCATTGTCTTTAACCGGCATTGCGTTTTTTGGTTTTCGGCTTTAGCTCCTAATTCTATACATACATGGTTTCATCTAGAGCAAAATTCCATGAACACTTCTTTGCCGGCGAAATAGAGTTAAAATTGTCTCACCTTACATCGGTTAGGCAGAAGCAGGATGAATCGGTATGATTACGTCAAGAGATTTAGAAATACCAGAAACCGATGTTATAGTTTGGCAATAACTGAAAGAGACATGGCTGACTTGGTTTTCAATGGTTTAAGGTCCTACCTGAAAGAGAGGTTAGAAGGACATGAATTCTTGTCTGTTGGCCAAGTCCAGGAGAGAGCGTTGGCTCAAGAGAGCCGGGTCAATGAGTCAAAAGACTCGCATCGGATGAGCAGGAGCCGGCTTAATATTGTTGACAACGATGCCGACTCCGGTGATGAAGCCGATGTTTATTCCGCTGAGTTTGTTTGGCCCAGCAAGGCCAAACCATACATGTGTGATGATCTAAAGCCGATTCGTAAAAATCGGGATGACGAAATAAAATGCAGCTTTGACGTAGGCAAGTGTGATAGAATATTTGATGCCTTGTTGAAGGATAAAGTGATAAGGATAAATCATGTTATACCATCGCCTGATGAATTAAGGCGGCGGGCTTATTGCAAGTATCACAATTCTTTCTCTCATGCTACTAATGATTGCAATGTCTTTCGTAAACAGATCCAATCGGCCCTCAACGACGGACGATTGAGCTTTGCCGGCATGGCAATTGATACACAGCCGTTTCCAGTAAACGTGCTAGATCTGGAGGGAAAGAAAGTTCTACTTCGGCCAGAGGCAGCCGAAGCCGCTAATAAATCAAATGTTGTTGTTGGTGAACCCAGGAAGGTGGCCAGCAGCAAGGCGGCAGGAAGACAAGTTTAGTGAGCCGGCAACCCGATGGAGGCGAAGTCATCAAGATTACCATCAACAACCCTACACTCGGGGGGCAAGTACCACCAGACAAGTCGCCGCCTAGATTTATCAAGCCCAAGAGCCCAGAAGTTGGCAGATGGAAGACAAACCAGGTTGAATATAGACCAAGGAAGACAAAGCCAACTTTTGACATGCTGCTGAACAAGTACGTGCGCCAGGCCGGGTCGAGGTCGCACCAGTGGCAGTATGGGAAACGACCAAGGTCACCATCCACGGAGGAAAATAGCCGGCACCAGAGGCCGGCTGACGAGGTCAAACGCAGGGCAATCCGGCCATCTATGCAAAGCCGGCTTGTGTATCCCGGGAATGTCATATTGGCGGATCAAGGCGCAAGGTGCTAAAAAGGCGGAGCCAGAAGGCGGATTAGTCTCAGACAACTTATTGGTTGTTGGAACTCATGTGCTAAAATTGAAGGACCCGATTACAGAGCCGGCAAACAGTGAGCCGATACTTGCTATCGCGCCAAAGCCAGCAACCAATGATCATGAAGCTAGCTCCAGTCAAGCCATGAAAGCTCAACCCCGGGATCCAAAATATACTCAGCCAAAGTGGTGCCCGCCAGGTATAACAAAGACACAAAAGCGGAAACTGCAAAGGCAAGGAACCGGGAGAAGGCAGAAGAGCTGAGCAATCCAGGGACGTCAAATTCAATGCTGAGCGACCAATGTTGCCGGCGCAAAAGTGGATTCCTAGGCCAGTCCTTATGGCGGCTTCCGCACCAACTACCATGAGTCCTGCTGTCGATGTGAAATAGAGCCGGCAGCTACGCCGGCTATCACCTATTCTTCATGGGCTGACGAAGTCGAAGCAGCAGACTTGGCGATGGCAAGTTTGGCAAAGGAGCTGGCAATCCAAGATCCGGCCACAGAGAAGCCGGCAAGTGAAGACCTCGCAATGGAAGAAAAAGGCAGAAGAAGAACCAGCAATGTCAGAGTCCAATGGATGAGTCAGGCAATTTGACAGATGAAGATCTGCTAGATTATGAAGAATCGCCGACTCGAACGGCATGGAATCAACATGGTGTATTACTTGCCGGCTGAGTTCCGTGCTGTCAAAAGAAGGCGAGGTTGCGCAAATCAACTTTGGACCCAAAAATGTTGTCTTCGAAAAACCTGACAAGCCGGTGAAACACCTCAGCCTCTGTATGTCAGAGGACACATTGATGGCAAGCCGGTCACCAGGATGATGGTGGATGGCGGCGCTGTGGTAAACTTGATGCCATATTCTGTCTTCAAGAAGCTACAACTAGATGATGGCGACCTGATGAAGACAACATGGTGTTAAATGGGTTCGAAGGAGGAGAAGGAGTAGAAGCCAAAGGCGTTATCAGCTTGGAGCTCACAGTAGGAAGCAAGACTTTGGCTACCGCCTTCTTTGTTGCTGAGGTGCAGGGAAACTACAATGTGCTGCTGGGACGATTGGCTTCATGCTAACCAGTGTGTTCCGTCTACTATGCACCAGCAACTTGCAATGGGTTGACGACGAAGTTGAAGTCATCCATGCTGACGAATCGGCATGCATTGCATTAGGCCGACGATTGTTGACTGGCAACATTCTAATGTCACATGCCTTTCTGGGCGTGATTATCCGGTTCGACTTCCTAGTGCTACCAGGGACGGATTCGTGCCAGTATCTCTAAAGCCGATTGGTGCAATCGGCTGCTCAAGTAGATGGATCAAAAGATGAGTGGCTGCAGAAGCGTCTGGACAGTATCGGACCGAAAGGAACGATATGTATGAAGCAATTGAAGAACCAGATGACATGGATAAGTTGGGACAAGGCTTTACATCGGCTGACTTGCTGGAAGAAGTTGACATTGGGGATGGCACTGTCCCTAGACCGACATTTGTAAAGCAAAAGTTGGCGGCCGATTATAAGTCTGAATTAATCGCGCTAGTCAAGAGTACGTGGATTGCTTTGCATGGGAATACCACGAGATGCCTGGGTTAAGCCGAGAGTTGGTCGAACATCGGTTGCCTATCAAAGCCGGCTTCAGACCATACAAGCAGCCGGCTCGCAAATTTAATCCACTGATCTATGATCGGATAAAGGCGGAAATTGAGGCTTTTGAAAGCCAACTTTATTCGGCCCTGTAAGTATGCCGAATGGTTATCCAACATTGTGCCGGTCGAAAAGAAAGGATCCGACAAGATTAGGGCATGTATTGATTTCAGGGATTTGAATCGAGCCACGCCAAAGGATGAGTACCCTATGCCAATAGCCGACATGCTTATCAACGAAGCCTCAGGTCACAAAGTTATCAGCTTCTTGGATGGCAACGCAGGTTACAACCAAATATTTATGGCCGAAGAAGATTCGGCTAAGACGGCGTTTCGCTGCCCAGGCTTTGTTGGCTTGTTCGAATGGACCGTGATGACTTTTGGATTGAAGAATGCCGGAGCCACCTATCAAAGAGCGATGAACCTGATATTCCATGATCTTCTGGGAGTCGTACTGGAGGTATATATTGATGACGTGGTGGTTAAGTCGGACGGCGAGTCAAATCACTTGGCCGACTTGCGGCTGGCGTTTGAAAGAATGAGGAAGTACGGGCTCAAGATGAATCCTTTGAAGTGTGCCTTTGGCGTGTCGGCTGGGAGATTCCTTGGTTTCATCATACATGAACATGGCATAGAAGTTGATCCGGCAAAGATTGAAGCCATCCAGAAGATACAGGCGCCGGGTTGCAAAAATGACATGCAGAAGTTTCTGGGCAAGGTAAACTATTTGAGAAGATTCATTGCTAACTTGTCTGGAAAAGTTGATGCATTTACACAGATCCTTCGGCTCAAGAATGATGATGAATTCACCTGGGGGGCAAAGCAGCAAGAGGCGTTTGACAAGATAAAAACTTGCCTGTCTACTCCTCCAGTTCTCAGGAAGCCGGCTCATGGTCAACCTTTCCGGCTTTATATTGCTGCTGAGGACAAAGTGATCGGAGCTGCCTTAACTCAGGAAGCCGAAGGACAAGAGTACATCATCACTATCTGAGTAGACGTTTGCTGGATGCCGAGTCAAGGTACAGCTTTGTAGAAAGGTTGTGTTTGTCTCTTTACTTTGCCTGCACCAAATTGCGACATTATCTGCTATCCAGTGAATGCAAAGTCTTTGGTCAGACCGATGTTCTCAAACACATGATACAAAGGCCGATTCTCGTGGAATCGGCAAGTGGGCGTACGGGTTGATTGAATATGATTTGGCTTATGAACCACTAAAATCTATGAAAGGCCAAATTGTAGCTGACTTTATTGTTGAACATCGGATTGACCTGGAGGAAGAAGCCGCTTAAATATTGTGTCGGCTGTACCGTGGAAGCTTTATTTTGACGGCTCAGTCTGCAGCAGCGGACAAGGAGTTGGCATTGTGTACATTTCACCACACGGTACTGTTTTCGAAGCCTCTTGTCGTTTGACTATTTATGTACTAACAATGAAGCCGAATACGAAGCACTTTTATTCGGGCTAGAAATCTTAGTTGACGCAGGGGTAACTCATGTCGAGGCATATGGAGATTCGTTGCTTATTGTCCAGCAAGTGGCCAAGATTTGTCAATGCAACAGCGGGTCTCTCAACATTTACCTTGATAGATGCCTGGATATGATTTCAACGTTGGATTATTTCCACATATCTCATGTTCCTAGGCAAGACAATTGGCTTGCGAATGAGTTGGCACAACAGGCATCTGGCTATCACGTCAGTCGTGGTTTATTCTTTATCAAGGAACAGCCAACAACTCATGTTGCCAACTTGGAGGAAGCCAGTCAGGAAGCCGGCTTGTTGGAGCCGGCTAAGGAGGAGTCAAGTGACAACTTGGCAAACGACTGGAGACAACCTTACATTGACTATTTACAGGATCCAAGTCGAAAAACAGACAGAGCAATTCGGCGCCTATCTCTCAAGTATACATTGGTGATGCCACCTTATATCGCCGAACAGCTGATGGTCTTCTTCTAAAGTGCTTGAGTGAAGACGAAGCTAGAGTTGCCATGGGAGAGGTACATGATGGTTTATGTGGAACACATCAGTCGGCCCACAAGATGAAGTGGATGCTCAGGCGAGCAGGTTTTTATTGGCCGACAATGATCAATGACTGCTTCAGATACTACAAGGGATGCGAAGCCTGCCAGAAGTTTGGAGATATTCAGTTGGTGCCAGCCTCACCTCTTAATCCAATTATAAAACCGTGGCCTTTCCGGGGTTGGGCGCTTGACTTTGTTGGCATGATCCATCCGCCTTCATCCCAGGGGCATCGGTTTGTGTTGGTTGCCACTGATTATTTCACCAAGTGGTCCGAAGCAGTACCTCTCAGGAACATGACCCACAAGGAGGTGATTCAGTTTATTACAGAACATATTATCCATCGATTCGGCATTCCGCAGACTCTTACCACAGATCAAGGTACTTCCTTCATGGCCAAGGAGGTGAAGCAATTTGCCGAATCACTTGGAATCAAGATGCTGAGTTCATCTCCCAACTATGCACAAGCCAACGGACAAGCTGAATCTAGCAACAAAATCTTGATCAAGCTGATCAAGAAGAAGGTGCAGGACCATCCAAGGAGGTGGCATGAAGTGCTGTCCGAAGCATTGTGGGCTCACAGAATCTCAAGGCATGTAGCAACAAAGGCCACTCCTTTTGAGTTGGTATATGGGCAAGAAGCCGTGTTGCCAGTAGAAGTGAATCTGGCTGCCTTGAGGTTTGCTAAGCAAGATGACTTGTCGGCTGAAGACTACTGCAGCTTGATGATGGACAATGTTGATGAAGTAGCCGACAAGCGTGTTATTGCCTTGAAAGAAATCGAGAAGGAAAAGTTGCGGGTGGCAAAAACTTACAATAAGAAGGTCCGGCTGAAAGACTTTCAAATTGGCGACTTGGTCTGGAAAGTTATATTGCCAGTTGGCTCCAGAAGCCGGGAATTTGGCAAATGGTCCCCAAACTGGGAAGGGCCACTGCGAGTCGCGAGGATAGTACCCGACAACTCTTATCTGGTGGAGACATTGGAAGGCAGCATGTTGCCTCGAGCTATCAATGGGAAATACTTGAAGAAATTCCACCCGAGCGTGTGGCAAACTGCATGAGTTGCACGTATGGCCGATATACATATATCGCCCTTAGCATATGGCCAATGAGCTTAAGCATCGTCCTTAGACAAAAACTTCTACATTGAATATTTTCTAGTACGCAAGCTCTACTAGAAAATAGGGGGGCATATACATATATCGCCCTTAGCATATGGCCAATGAGCTTAAGCATCGTCCTTAGACAAAAACTTCTACATTGAATATTTTCTAGTACGCAAGCTCTACTAGAAAATAGGGGGGCATATGTTAGCACCCGTTTTTGGTAGATTGCTAGTTTCAGGTTGAAGGAAGATTTGGCGGCTCGAAGAAGGCGACAAAGAAGGCTAAAATGATGATCTGGGAAACTTTCTAGGAAAAGACGGCCGGAAGAAGGCCGCCAATAATCCGGCAACCGGAACAAGGCGGAAGCTGGATTTGGGAGTGCAAAGTTGCCCGAAGACATAGCGAGCTAAGTCAAAGGAAAGCAATAAAGGTGGCTGAAAAGAAGCCAACTTTGTCAAAACAAGGTGGCAAAGCCAACTTTGTCAAAACAAGGTGCAAAAAGGAAGTCAACGTTGTCAAGACAAGGCGGCAGGAAAGAAGTCAACATTGTCAAGACAAGGCGGCATAAAAGAAGCCAACTTTGTCAATACAGGCCGGCAAGTCAACTTTCCACCAATCAAGGCAGAAAAATAGAAGACAACTTTCAAGGTCAAGATCAAGGCGGAAAAAGAGAAGACAACTTTCCAAGATCAAGGCTGGAAAATGGAAGGCAACTTTCTAAAAGAAGCCGGACAGATGCTGAAATCCGGGTCTGATACGAAGCCGATCAAGATATCTCGTCTCTAAGGAAGAAGGCAAGTTTGAAGCCAATACGGAAGGAAAAAAGGCAACTTTCCAAGTAGCCAGCAAGTTGGAAGCCAATACGGAAGGCAAAAGGCAGCTTTCCAAAGTTGCCAGCAAGTTTGAAGCCAACGTTGCCGGCCAAGAAGTTGCCTATTTTAGAGATGGATTCGACTTAGATTATGATTTGTAAGCCTTGTAGAAGTCCAATACTTGTACGGGAAGTCCAGCCGCCTCATATATATGTGAGAGGTGACGACCGATTGAATTTAAGCAAACAATCGACAACCTATCAATACAACCTACTTTTATCTCCTCAAACCCTTGTTCATGCTTCCATTGTTCGGCGACTTCATCTAGATTTCGCCGGGTATCGAAAACCGAGCTAAGAGCGGCCAAGTCCGGCTTAGTTCAGCCAATCGTCGCCGGCTTCCTCAGACGGGGCTTCCCGAGGGGCTGGGGCGTCTGGTGTCAAAAGCGCCGGCTTGCTGTCTTGCGTATCGCGCTGGAAGCCGGCCTCCCGCGGGGCGAGTTGCGGAGTATCTCCCCCGGCACCGCGGGTACACGAGGACGTGTTCGTGTGACGCGTTTCGAGCGCAACACAAGCATCAAAAAGTTTTGCATAAGAGTTAACTCATAAAGCAATAGATTCTAAGTAAAATGCATTGAAGCAACACAAAGGAAGATTTAAGTTTCAGCAATTGCTTTCAACTTTCAACTTGTATATCTCATGGATAATTTTCAACACAAAGCAATATAATAAGTGCAATAAGTAAGCATATAAAAATTGTTGCACACAAAGTTGACACAAGTGTTTGCTTCAGAGATAGAAAGGAGTAGGTAAACTGACTCAACCTAAAGTAAAAGAAAGGCCCTTCGTAGAGGGAAGCAGGGATTAAATCATGTGCTAGAGCTTTTTAAGTTTTGAAATCATATAGCGAGCACAAAAATAGTTTGGAGAGGTGTTTGTTGTTGTCAACGAATGGTAGTGGGCACTCTAACCCCCTTGTCAACCAGACTTTCAAGAGCGGCTCCCATGAAGGACGTTATTTCTACCCAAAGGCAGATCATCCCTCTTCTCTTTTGTTTACACATGTACTTTAATTTGGGTGACACTCCTCCCAACCTTTGCTTACACAAGCCATGGCTAACCGAATCCTCGGGTGCCTTCCAACAATCACATACCATGGAGGAGTGTCTATTTTAAATGATCAACTTTTTAAATTGCTTACTGATAAATCAGGGCAAAACATGTGAAGAGAATTAAAGGTGAAAGTTGTAATTAATTGGGACTGGGCACCCCATTTGCCAGCTCTTTTTGCAAAATTATTGGATAAGCGGATGTATATGCCACTAGTCCATTGGTGAAAGTCTGTCAGGAGTAAATGACAAGGATGAAAGATAAAACACCACATACTTCCTCATGAGCTATAAAACATTGACACAAATAAGGGATAATAGCTTTTGAATAGTTTAAAGGTAGCACATGAAGTATTTACTTGGAATGGCAGAAAATACCACATAATAGGTAGTTATGGTGGACACAAATGGCATGGGTTTTGGCTCAAGGATTTGGATGCACGAGAAGCATTCCCTCTCAGTACAGAGTTTAGGCTAGCAAGGTTGTTTGAAGCAAACACAAGATATCTACCGGTACAGCAAGACTTACATGAAAACATATTGCAAGCATTATAAGACTCTACACTGTCTTCCTTGTTGCTCAAACACTTTTACCAGAAAATATCTAGACCTTAGAGATAGCAAACATGCAAACCAAATTTCAACAAGCTCTACGGTAGTTCTTTACTAATAGGTTTTTAACTACATGATGCAAGAGCTTAAACATGAAATACTTGAGAGCTCAAAACAATTGCCAAGTATCAAATTATCCAAGACAATGATCTATATGTGTGTCTTTTCGATATACCATCTACCACATGTTGCATTTTCTGTTTCCAACCAACACTACAAGAAATATGCTAACTTGTGACCCTCAATATTGGTCACAGAAATGGTCATGAACTGTCATTTGTGACCTTTTTGTGACCTAAAACGATTGGTCAAAAGATGAGCGTCACTAATGGCAGTTTGCGACCTTTTTTGGGGATTGGTCATAGACGATTGTGACCAAAAACAAAGGTCACAAATTCTATGACCAATTGTTTTGGTCACTGCCAATCTGGCCAGTCCACGTCAGATCCAACGTGGCAGAGCTGACGTGGCAAAATTGTGACCAAATAAAATGGTCGTAAGTAAGAATTAGCCCAGTCCAGTTCAGCCTTCTAAATGGGCCTGGCCCAGTAATTCAGCCCATTTAATTTTTTTTCCTTACAAATTTTGACAGCACGACGGGCCGAGCCTAGCAATTTGACCTTTTATTTTCTGGGCCTGGGCCACTTACATTCTACTGTATTTCTATTTCGGCCATTTTATTTGGGTGCTGGTCCCACCAGTCAGATTGGTCCCACATGTCATACAGGTCACACAATGGTCCCACACGTCAGAATTTCAGAATTTCTCATATTATTTGCAGAAGTGGGTCCTACTGGTCTTTCCAGATCACATACATAATGAATATTTCGTACAGAATAGAGAACATATGAAATTCGTCCAAAATGTTTCATTCAGAACATAGAGAACACATGAAATCCGTCCAAAATAGTTCATACAGAATAGAGAAAACACATGAAATTCGTCCAAAATAACACTAAATTAAAAACTATTAATCTACTAGCTACTATTTGCTAACTGAGGCTTCAAGCTTCTTAGAAATTCTTCAGCCAGGAGCTCATGTAGAAGAGGGGAACACCACTTAGTACTTGTATTACCTGCTAACAACAAAACAGAACAGTGAGAAAAAACATACCTAGGACAAAATTACACATTTGGTTTGACAATTATGTAGGGCTCAAAATGTGTATAAAATTGAACTGCAACAGGTTCATCTACAGCTTGTAAATAGCTCCAAAATTAAATGGATAGTGAACATTAAACTACCAATAATTCATAACAGGGGCATGATCATTTACTAATTCAACAACAAATCACAAGAACGGCAATTATCACTACCAATTAACCATCCTAGATCACAGATGCCGCTAACAGACGATGCAGCACCATCTCAATTAGAAAGTTGGAACTTCCAATACTTCAGGGATATAGGGAAACAGAGAGAGGACGCACCATTGAGTTACAGCTTGGTCGACGCTAGATGCCCCAAACATGCGTGATCACTCATTGATCATCATTAGTATATCACCTAGCAGTATCAGGATTTACCAAATTAGAACAATTTGAGATAACGCTACAAGAGAAAAGAATGCAGTTCTGATTTCGGATAGCGCACTGATAAGGCTTCATTTAAATATTTTACGCTTGTTGCCTCGGAACTCTAACATGCAATATTAATCCCAAAGAATGAATTGGGCAATAGATAAATAATACAAAACATGATGCCAAGATTGAATTAACATTATGCAGTCCTATTATGCAACAGTTCTAGTAGTTGTATTTAAAGAACTGATGGAATTACTGGAACTGCTTCATTGTACAGAGCTAGAAACTCATTATTAACATGTAAATTGCTTAGATCATATAACTGAATGGCTACCTCATTGTACAGAGCAGCCACTAATCAGTAATAGCTCTAGTTGATCAAAGTTGAGCATTTAAGTTGGCACATGACAAAATAAACATGTCATTGCTCAACATATTCGAGGCCTACTTCCTTCACACATAGCCCCTATAACAGGCTTCTAGATGCAGGAAGGACAAACGTGCAGAAACAACTATCAATACTCAGGTGCTGAAACTGCTATTAGAAACCAGCAAACCCTACCTCGTGTGTGTACTTCTTGAGAGGAACCGTGAAGGCACAGCTAAGCCCAAGGTCGGCAATCTTGAGCGCCATGTTCTTGCCATCCATGAGCAAGTTCTGTGGCTTGAGGTCATAGTGAAGGACGCCGTGTCCGTGGCCAAAAGCAACGCCCCTGAAGACCTGGTACATCAGGGTCACAAAGGAAAGCAAAATAGTAAGTAGAGATCTGGGCTCAACTAGTAGCTCTACACAATTGCACTGCATGTCCACTAGCTAATTCATCTTATCAAGATAAGGAAAAGGATTCAACAAACATGTATAACTTAGCATGACTAATGGAAGTTAGGTTAAATAGATTACATGACAACATTTAATGCTGGAAAGAATATAAGATAGGGAATGAATGGCGTGCAATCAGAAAAATATGCGACCATGGAATTTCCCATGAACTGTATTCAAAAAAAAATCTACAACATTACAGAACTGGCCAAGCTGATTCCATTTGCTTAAATGTAATATATAAGCCTAGATGCAATAGATGAACTACTGGATTACAACAGCTCAAAGTGACAGTAGCTCAAAAACAAGCATTGTTCAATGACAAAACACACCATGGGGAGCAAAATTTAAAATTAACAAAACAGGAGCTGTTACATTAATCCAGCAAACTCTGAAAATGCCTCTGACTACATAAAATCAGCCAATATTGCTGATCAAGTTTCTAATACACAAATCTAGTGTTGGTTTACAATAGTTATGATTTATAAACTAACAAATGGTAGGAACATGCGTCTCTCAACTCAGATACCTACATAATTGATGCATCAAAACCCTAAGACGTCATGAGAAATCAGAGGCAAAGAGGGGGAGGGAGGGCAGAGACTCACATCGTTTGGGCTTCGGTGCCTGGGCCAGAGAGGCCGGTGTAGAGCGTGCCATGGATCTTGAACACCTCTAAAAGTCGCGGGCGAGCTTGGAGTCCTTGTAGATGAAGTAACCGCCGCCGACGGCCGCGTCTGCCGCCCAAATCGACCCGGCCTGGATGTTCCCGAGCGTGTTCTTGCTGCCATGCACCACCTGCGCCCTGAAACACCAGTAATACAACAAAAACGTCAGATCCGAGCCGTCTCTGATGTGGTAAAACGTGAGAAGGAGATGTAGAAGTGGATCTGCTGGCGGTGATGTCGGGGAAGTTGTTATCCGGCGGCGGCCTTGCCGGGGTTGACCGGGAGCGACTGCTGGTATGAACGCCGAGCTCCGGAGAGAGGGGATCGGGGCGGCTGCTTGTCTGGACGTCGCGCACCGGAGAGCGGCCACTACCCGGACCGCGAGCACGGCTCCTAGCCAAGGATCGATGGGTGATGGTGGCGGGGCGAGTGGGTGATGGCGGCGGACCTTGTGGCTGGCGGCTAGGGTTCGGGAGGGACTGGCGGGGAGGACTAGGGTTCGAGTGGGGATCGATTCAGGTGGGGTTATATAGGGTAGTATGGTACATATACGAAAGTACCCCTAATTGAGTGGTGCGGGCTTGAATATCTGCGGGTATTCAGTCATTTCAAGTCAAAAAATGGGTAGGCGGGAGATTTGCCGCTGTGTGCAAATATTTTTGGGCTCTAGGGCAACATTTGTTGTGGAAGGGAAATTAGGACTATGTTTTGGGTCGATGTGTGCGGCACGATTGGATCGAACGGCGCGTGCGGTGAGCACTTTTTAGAGACGCGAGAGTGCCTAGGCACGGAATAGATTTTGCGATGTTTTATATAGGGTTTGAACTACATATGCTTGATAGTTTGAATATTATTTTTTGAAAAATTATTTTATTATAGTTTGCTTAAATATGACCGTATTGGGCACAAACGTGTATCTTGGAACCGTGAACAATGTTGCCGAAGAAAGTTTTCATTTTTCATTCACGAAAAAATCATTTTTTCTATTTTCGAATGCGAAAAATGGGTTATTTTGTGAAGCAACTATCAAAAATATGTCGTAAAATAGGAGCGCTAAATTATTTGAAAATACTAGACCACATTGAATTTACAAATAACCAAATGGTTGTGTGTCAAACAGTTTCCATCTACCTCTCGTAAAAAAGATAAATTCCTGCCGATTCAGCTGGAACGGGGTCAAATTTGAACTACAGGTGCCTCGTAGTTTTCTCATGATTTTTTGAAAAAATCATATTTAGGTACACAAGTGCCTATTTCATCAGAGATACAACAATTTTTTTGCAATATTCAACCCCTAGCTACGAACGGTCATGTCCTCCGTTTTGACCGTATATTGAAGTCGGCATACGAAATTCAAAAAAAATCAAATAAATGGAAAACCTTCACATGGTGTCATTATATGTGTCCTAGTATCCATCAAAAATCATAAACTTGGAATAAGGCAATTTTCTTAAGAAAGTATTCTCAGAAATGAGGTATCATCTATGAAGATTCATAGCTTTAGTGCCAAATGACGAATGTTATGTCCACATCCATGGTATAGTTTGCTTAAATATGACCGTATTGGGCACAAACGTGTATCTTGGAACCGTGAATAATGTTGCCGAAGAAAGTTTTCATTTTCCATTCACGAAAAAATCATTTTTCTATTTTCGAATGCGAAAAATGGGTTATTTTGCGAAGCAACTACCAAAAATATGCCGTAAAATAGGAGCGCTAAATTATTTGAAAATACTAGACCACATTGAATTTACAAATAACCAAATGGTTGTGTGTGAAACAGTTTCCATCTACCTCTCGTAAAAAAGACAAATTCCTGCCGATTCAGCTGGAACGGGGTCAAATTTGAACTACAGGTGCCTCGTAGTTTTCTCATGATTTTTGAAAAAATCATATTTAGGTACACATGTGCCTATTTCATCAGAGATACAACAATTTTTTTGCAAGATTCAACCCCTAGCTACGAACGGTCATGCCCGCCGTTTTGACCGTATATTGAAATCGGCATACGAAATTCAAAAAAAATCAAATAAATGGAAAACCTTCACATGGTGTCATTATATGTGTCCTAGTATCCATCAAAAATCATAAACTTGGAATAAGGCAATTTTCTTAAGAAAGTATTCTCAGAAATGAGGTATCATCTATGAAGATTCATAGCTTTTGTGCCAAATGACGAATGTTATGTCCACATCCATGGTATAGTTTGCTTAAATATGACCGTATTGGGCACAAACGTGTATCTTGGAACCGTGAACAATGTTGCCGAATAAAGTTTTCATTTTCCATTCACGAAAAAATCATTTTTCTATTTTTGAATGCAAAAAATGAGTTATTTTGTGAAGCAACTACCAAAAATATGCCGTAAAATAGGAGCACTAAATTATTTGAAAATACTAGACCACATTGAATTTACAAATAACCAAATGGTTGTGTGTGAAACAGTTTCCATCTACCTCTCGTAAAAAAGACAAATTCCTGCCGATTCAGATGGAACGGGGTCAAATTTGAACTACAGGTGCCTCATAGTTTTCTCGTGATTTTTAGAAAAAATCATATTTAGGTACACAAGAACCTATTTCATCAGAGATACAACAAAAATTTCCCAAGATTCAACCCCTAGCTACGAACGGTCATGTCCGCCGTTTTGACCGTATATTGAAATCGGCATACGAAATTCAAAAAAATCAAATAAATGGAAAACCTTCACATGGTGTCATTATATGTGTCCTAGTATCCATCAAAAATCATAAACTTGGAATAAGGCAATTTTCTTATGAAAGTATTCTCAGAAATGAGGTATCATCTATGAAGATTCATGGCTTTAGGACCAAATGACGAATGTTATGTCCACATCCATGGTATAGTTTACTTAAATATGACCGTATTGGGCACAAACGTGTATCTTGGAACCGTGAACAATGTTGCCGAATAAAGTTTTCATTTTCCATTCACGAAAAAATCATTTTTCTATTTTTGAATGCGAAAAATGGGTTATTTTGTGAAGCAACTACCAAAAATATGCCGTAAAATAGGAGCGCTAAATTATTTGAAAATACTAGACCACATTGAATTTACAAATAACCAAATGGTTGTGTGTGAAACAGTTTCCATCTACCTCTCGTAAAAAAGACAAATTCCTGCCGATTCAGATGGAACGGGGTCAAATTTGAACTACAGGTGCCTCGTAGTTTTCTCGTGATTTTTAGAAAAAATCATATTTAGGTACACAAGAACCTATTTCATCAGAGATACAACAAAATTTTCCCAAGATTCAACCCCTAGCTACGAACGGTCATGTCCGCCGTTTTGACCGTATATTGAAATCGGCATACGAAATTCAAAAAAAATCAAATAAATGGAAAACCTTCACATGGTGTCATTATATGTGTCCTAGTATCCATCAAAAATCATAAACTTGGAATAAGGCAATTTTCTTAAGAAAGTATTCTCAGAAATGAGGTATCATCTATGAAGATTCATGGCTTTAGGGCCAAATGACGAATGTTATGTCCACATCCATGGTATAGTTTGCTTAAATATGACCGTATTGGGCACAAACGTGTATCTTGGAACCGTGAACAATGTTGCCGAAGAAAGTTTTCATTTTCCATTCACGAAAAAATCATTTTTCTATTTTTGAATGCGAAAAATGGGTTATTTTGTGAAGCAACTACCAAAAATATGCCGTAAAATAGGAGCGCTAAATTATTTGAAAATACTAGACCACATTGAATTTACAAATAACAAAATGGTTGTGTGTGAAACAGTTTCCATCTACCTCTCGTAAAAAAGACAAATTCCTGTAGATTCAGCTGGAACGGGGTCAAATTTGAACTACAGGTGCCTCATAGTTTTCTCGTGATTTTTTGAAAAAATCATATTTAGGTACAGAAGAACCTATTTCATCAGAGATACAACAAAAGTTTCCCAAGATTCAACCCCTAGCTACGAACGGTCATGTCCGCCGATTTGACCGTATATTGAAATCGGCATACGAAATTCAAAAACAATCAAATAAATGGAAAATCTTCGTGTTGTGTCATTATATGTGTCCTAGTATCCATAAACAATAATAAACTTTGAATACGGGAAATATATTGAAAAAGTGTTCTTAGAAATGTATTGCATTTTTATTTTAAAGAATAATCCTAAAATTCTATTTCAAATTCGACAAAACCCTATATAAAGCAAGATATAAGCTTAGGGATTTTGGTATTTTATATTGAATAAAAACAGACCATTGTAGTCTATAATTACAGAGGACATCTTTACAAAAATTACAAAATTTATTTGGTTGAAATTGGAGTTCAAAATCAAAAGTTATAAAAGAAAACATAAATAAAAGAATAATAAAAAGGAAAAAAAAAACCAGCCGAGCTTGCCCATTACCATGCCACACCGGCCCAGGTCTGGTACCGTACCTAGTACAGGAACGCTATAGATATACTAGCTTCTACTTCCTAGCATCAACACTAGTACAACCCAGCTGAAAATGTAATTTTCTGAGTTACAGAGAATATTATATGAATTTTCAAATGTTTATTCAGTTTGTGGAATCTATACATGGGCCTAGTGTTAGGAGCAAACGGAGGCCATGGGCGAATTGGGCCCAAACCCAGGAATGCACGCATGGGCCTAGTGGTTCGGTACCCAGTACACTGAGCAAACGGAGGCCACGGGCGAAATGTTTATTCAGTTAGTGGAATCTACACATGGGCCTAGTGTTTCGGTACCCAGTACACTATAGATAGGTTTACTTCTGCTATCTATCAGCAATAGTTGGTCATTCAAGTGGTAGAGAGCAAATACCAGAAACGGATGGTTGTGGGTTCGAGCCCCCACAGAAGCATTGTTTTGCCGAATATTTTCCTGGTGTGCTCGTTACCGCGGGACCCTGGGGCAGGTCCCACTGTCAGACCGCGGGGTGGGACCCACACGTCAGGGGAGGGGTCCACATGTACGGGGCGGGTCCCACATGTCAGGCCGCGGGGTGGATCCACATGTCAGGTATCGTTCGTGCGGGTCCCACATGTCAAGTAGGGTTCGAGCCCCCACAAAAGCATTGTTTTGCCGAATATTTTCCTGGTGTGCTCGTTACCGCGGGACCTTGGGGCAGGTCCCACTGTCAGACCGCGGGGTGGGACCCACACGTCAGGGGAGGGGTCCACATGTACGGGGCGGGTCCCACATGTCAGGCCGCGGGGTGGATCCACATGTCAGGTATCGTTCGTGCGGGTCCCACATGTCAAGTATGTTGGGGACGAGACCCACATGTCAGATAGGATCTGTGCAGGTCCCACATGTCAGCTGGTTGGGGCGGGGCGGTCCCACATGTGCTCGTTACCGCGGGACCCTGGGGCAGGTCCCACTGTCAGACCGCGGGGTGGGACCCACACGTCAGGGGAGGGGTCCACATGTACGGGGCGGGTCCCACATGTCAGGCCGCGGGGTGGATCCACATGTCAGGTATCGTTCGTGCGGGTCCCACATGTCAAGTATGTTGGGGACGGGACCCACATGTCAGATAGGATCTGTGCAGGTCCCACATGTCAGCTGGTTGGGGCGGGGCGGTCCCACATGTCAGGCCGCGGGTCGTGCGGGTCCCACATGTCAAGTATGTTGGGGACGGGACCCACATGTCAGATAGGATCTGTGCGAGTCCCACATGTCAGCTGGTTGGGGTGGGACCTACATGTCAGGTAGGGCGGGGTATGGGTGGGTCCCACATGTCAGGTCGGGGTTGGGGGCGGGTCCCACATGTCAGGGCTAGTCCCACCGGTCAGGTGTCTTACTCAGAGTGACACGTAAGCGAAAAGGACACTGACACATAGGCGAGACTGCTGAGTTGGTTGTCCGATCAGAGTGACACGTAAGCAAAAATGACACATATGCAGTGACACATAGGCGAGACTGCTGAGTTGGCTGTCAACTCATGCGAATGACCATTTAAATTGGTCGTAACCGGGTAGAAAAAATGTTCTAGATTAGTACTATCTGGATTATGACCAATCCATGTAAGGAGATTGTGACCTTTCTGACAGATTTGGTCGTTATGTTTTCGGGTTTAGACCCTCCAAAATAGCGCATGACCAAATGGCTCAAAATGGTCATAAATCTATGACCAATATTTTCAGGGTCACTGTCAAAAGGTCATAGGTTAACATATTTCTTGTAGTGCAAACACCAATCAACTTATTTCAACAAAAATGCTCCAAATAATTTACAAATGAAACAAGAGAGTATTACTCTACAAGAACTAACAGCTCTGAATAAGAGATGCATGAAAAACAGGAGCTAAAAGCATAGCAGTAGCTAGATAAGAATACTCAACAGATATAAGTGAAGAATATGAGTATTCACATGAAAAAGCGGAGCATGTCTCTCTCCCACACAAGAATGCTAGGATCCAATTTATTCAGAAAATAAAAATAACAATGCGAAAATAAAAGCACACAGACGCTCTAAGTAAAGTACATAAGATGTGAAAGAATTAAAATATAGTTTCACTAGAGATGACCTGATAAGTTGTTGATGAAGAAGGGGATGCCTTGGGCATCCCCAAGCTTAGACGCTTGAGTCTTCTTGAAATATGCATGGGTGACCCACGGGGGCATCCCCAAGATTAGGCTTTTCACTCTTCTTGATCACATCATATCATCCTTCTCGCTTGATCCTTGAAAACTTCCGCCACACCAAACTCAAAGTAATTCTCATTAGAGGGTTAGTGCATAATCAAAAATTCTCATATTCTACAGTGACACAATCATCACCAATACTTCTGGACATTAGCTACAGCCACTGATGTTTTATAGAGCAAAGAAATCCAATCAAACATAGTAAAAGAGACAATGCAAAATAAATGGCAGAATCTGTCAAAACAGAACAGTCCATAAAGACGAATTTTTTCGAGGCACTTAAGTTGCTCAGATTGAGAAACTCAAAACTAATTAAAGTTGCGTACATATCTGAGGATCACGCACGAATATTTTCAGAATTTTCAATTTTTCTGGAGTGAATAAAGCTCAAAACCGTGGACAGCAAATCTGTCCCTGTGCAGAAATCCAAATCTAGCATCAACTTTCTACTAGAGACTTTACTTGGCACAACATTGCAAGAAAATAAAGATACAAAGGAGTTGTTACAGAAGTAAGCACACTCCTTGACTCAAATAAAATAAAAATAACAGGAAATAAAATGATGGGTTGTCTCCCATAAGCGCTTTTCTTTAACGCCTTTCAGCTAGGCGCAGAAAGTGAAAATCATGTGTTCCCAAAAGATAAAGCATCCAAATTATTACCGAGAGCTTTACGCCTACCTCTCTTACCTTTAGTCTTACTCTTTGGTTTAGGGAATACATGACCGCATCCTGGTGAGGAGGTAAAATTCAGAGTGCCTTTCCCCACATCTATTGTTGCTCCCAAGAGTTTCAGCAGGGATCTTCCAAGTGTAATTTGTCCTGTCCCTACACATTCAATGACAAGATAATCAATGGATACCGTTCTTCCTAGGAATGTTGTAAACACTCCTTCAGCTACCCCAATGGGTAACACAACAGAGTTATCAGTAAGAGTTATCCCTTCTCCACCTTCAGAAAGTCCCCAAAGATTTAAGGATTCATAAATGTCTTTAGGCATAAGGCAAAATTCAGACATAATATCACAACGGGCATAAAAAAATTTCACCACAAATAGCAACCTTTACCGTAGGGACCCACATTGAAGGTTCAAAACTCATTGGAACATAGTCATAATATTCACGAATCTGATTATAACCTTCTTTTAAACAAGATATATTTGTCTCAAGAGTGTTTAATCTAGCCTGGATGCTTACAAGGGCCGAATCAAGTTTATTAGTTGAGCCAGAAGTTGCAATCAACTTTTTTATGGTATTAAAAGCTTGGTCCCCATCACAATGAAGGAAATCTCCTCCTACAACAGCATCCAAAGCATATCTATAACAAAGGACAAGACCAAAGTAGAAGCTACTAAGAAGCAAGCTCATAGTCATTTTAGGTTCAGTTTTACCATAAGAGTCAAAAATTCTAAACCATGCTTCTTTAAAGCTCTCCTCATTTCCTTGTTTAAAGGTGAAGATCAATTTCTCAGGTGACATAGCAACAGGCATAGGACTAGACATGATGGAAATAAACTAAATGTAAGTAACTATTTTTTTTGTGTTTTTGATATAAAGAAGCAAACAGGATAAAGTAAAAATAAAATAAGCAAGACAAAAACAAAGTAAAGAGATTGGAAGTGAGAGACTCCCCTTGCAGAAGGTTTGACTTCCCCGGCAACGGCGCCAGAAAACTGGCTTGATGCGTGTTAAGTTACACGTCCGTTGGGAACCCCAAGAGGAAGGTATGATGAGTGCAGCAGCAAGTTTTCCCTCAGTAAGAAACCAAGGTTTAATCGAACCAGTAGGAAGTCAATGGTCTTCTGAAGGTTGTTGGTGGCTGAATGTGGCACGGCGCAACACCAGGGAATCAGCAGCAACGTGGAACCTGCACACAAGACAATCAAACTACTTTGCCCCAACGAAACAGTGGGGTTGTCAATCTCACCGGCTTGCTGAAAACAAAGGATTGAAAGTGTGGTGTGGAAAATGATGTTTGCTTGCAGAGAATTAAAGAGAACAATGATTGCAGTAGGTTGTATTTCAGATGTAAAAGAATGGACCGGGGTCCACAGTTCACTAGTGGTGTCTCTCCATAATAAAATATTAACATGCTGGGTAAACAAATTACAGCTGGACAATTGACAAAATAGAGAGTGCATAACAATGCATATACAAGTCATGATGATCACTATGAGATTTACTTGGGCATTACGACAAAGTACACAGACCGCTATCCAGCATGCATCTGTGCCTAAATAGTCCACCTTCAGGTTAGCATCCGCACCCCTTCCAGTATTAAGTTGCAAGCAACAGACAATTGCATTAAGTATGGTGCATAATGTAAACAATACAAATATCCTTAGACAAAGCATTGCTGTTTTACCCCTAGTAGCAACAGCACATCCACAAGCTTAGAACTTTCTGTCACTGTCCCAGATTAAATGGAGGCATGAACCCACTATCTAGCATAAATACTCCCTATTTGAGTTACAAGCATAAACTTGGCCAAAGCCTACACTAATAACGGAGAGCATGCAAGATCATAAACAACATAGGCATGATAGATCAATAATCAACTTGACATAGTATTCAATATTCATCGGATCCCAGCAAACACAACATGTGGCATTACAATAAGATGATCTTGATCATGATAGGCAGCTCACAAGATCTAAACATGATGGCACAAGAGGAGAAGACAACCATCTAGCTACTGCTATGGACGCATAGTCCAGGGGTGGACTACTCACACATCACTCCGGAGGAAGGCATGGCGATGTAGAGCCCTCCGGTGATGATTCCCCTCTCCGGCAGGGTGCCGGGAAGAGCTTCAGAACCCTCCCGAGCTAGGGTTGACGACGGCGGCGGCTCTGGAACTTTTCGTGGATGGAGGCTCGGGTGTTTAGGGTTTTCCCGAGAAAGGCAATTTATAGGCGAAGGGGCGATGTCGGTGGAGGCCCGAGGGCTCCTCACCACGTGGCGGCGAGCCAGGGGTGGGACCCGCGCCACCACATGGTGAGGGCGCCTCGGTGCCCCCCTTTGTCTCTCCTTCGGACTCCGTGTACGTGACAGAAAAATAGGACCTTGACTTTTTGTTTCGTCCAATTCCGAGAATATTTCCAGAACAGATTTTCTGGAATAAAAAACAGCCGAAAACAGGAACTGGCACTGTGGCATCTTGTTAATAGGTTAGTCCCAGAAAATGCATAAAAATGCTATAAAGTGTGAATAAAACATGTAGCAATTGACATAATATAAGCATGGAACATAAGAAATTATAGATACGTTGGAGACGTATCAGGCGGCGACCACCAACCATCACCTACCAATTTCTGCAAACCCGTATACAAGTGACATTCTGACGCCGACACCTATGAGCCAAAACCTATGAGACAGATCAGCCCTATGAACTTCTCTAACTACCATAGGAATAAGTACCCGCAGTTGGTAGGTCCTATTCTGGTTTCACCAACAATTGTTTATACATGTATATTTCTTATTACCTGTGTTTTTCTTCGATATGTTGCCGATGCAATCACAATGGTTCTGAAGGAACAAAATGCAAGAACACTCATACACCTGAACTTGGTAAGGAACAGTATGCAGCACAATATGTTCAAATGCGCCGATAAGCTAATGGCAGCCCTCACCAGCATGTGCATATGTTTTCCGACCAGGGATTTTACCGAATGTCTTCAGTAACAGGTATGGCGGTGCAAGATCAGCTTGTCGGCGATCATGTTATGCAGCATGAGGTCTTAACTGTCATTTTCTGTCGGGACTCGAGAGAATTCTTGGAAGATGCCGCAGTATATCATACTAATACATACTAGACTGGTAATGTGTTAGCTAAGTTCTGTTTATAAGGCACAACAACTTTGTCCACTGAAATACTGAATCTTAAGTGCAGAACTACCTGTAGATCTCTACAATTTTGATTTCAACAGATCATTCATCACAAAGAAGGCATAATTGCATGCAGTTCTTTGTCAGCGTCCAGTCATGTCATGCTAATATAATTGTAGTAGAGTAATTAATTTGGTACCAAGAATGAGGAGTTTATCATGTGCTGGGCACCATGTAACAAGGATCTCTTATTTTGTCCTAGCAAGTTATTTGTAGTTGTGTGAACCTTGTAAATTGCAAGTTGTTTAACTTCTTTTTCTTTTTCATTGCACCATCCAGCAAAAGATGCTAAGCAAGTTTGGAGGCGATTAGCCGATCAGTGAATGGTCTACAAGCTCGTTGATGACAAGCTGAATATGGTCGACTGCATTGAAGAAATGACCTTAGTAGTGAGATGTGATTGCTTATAGGAAAACAATTGTAGAAAAGTGCTTAATTGTGGAGATGTGATTGCTAGCTGACGCTTAAGTATACATTGCCACAAGTATTGTCTTCGTTGTTTTTATCACAGGTCTCTTTCGGTCTTTCTTAAGTTCTTCTGTAAATTGTATTGCTCGTAGAAGGAACTAATTAAACAAATGCTCATAATATGGTAGGGATTAGACTCATAGTGGAATTAATCCCTGCAGAGATTTGGGTGACCATACAATCCCATGTACCCCAGGGACAGGAAAATGATTCCGTCTCAACTCTGGCCCATAGTCCAGGCCGCTGTCAGAAACTTAGCCCTTCTATTTTACCATGCCAGCGCACATACAGACAAGCCCAGAAACACAATCTCAACGTAACTATATCCGTCCAGATATCAGGTGCATCTGAGCCCGGGTGCCAAAACGCCCCGGCTGTCCTTGTACCATCTTCTTTGTTTCTTGTACCATCTTCTTTCTAATCAATGGATTTGATCCAGGCCGTCCTCTTCAATCGTTCCTAACAGAAAGACCCAAGATCAACCAGAATCTTTTATTGTTCGGTCCAACCCATCCTAATCATGCACGATGAATCATCATCAGTCGGCAATGCACATCTCGCTCCTTTTGACCAACCACTCTCTGCACTAACGCCCACCATCAACTTTCACGCACGCCAACAAGCCGAAGGAATGCCCTCCGCAGCAGAGGCGCCGCCGGAGCCCACCGCCACCGCCGCATCCATGCCCTCCTCGTCCCCCGGCTCCCGCGGGAAGGAGGGTTGCCCCGCGTTCTTCTCGCTCGACCTCGCCGCCGCCGCGCGACGCCTCCTCGCGTTCCTCCGCTCTGCGCCGGCCGGCGAAGCCGTTGGCCCGCGGTCCGTGCGGAGGTACGAGGATCTATGGCTGCCGCTCGCAGCGGAGGAGGCGGGTGGAGGAGGAGAGGAGGCGGCGATGTTGGTCCCCCCGCCCGACGTGCAGCTCGTCTGGCTCTGCCACTGCTTCCACCATGTGAGCCTTGTCGCCGCCATGTCCTCTTTTACTTCGCGTCACGTCTACTCACGGCTAGTTGAACGTAGCTTAATCAGTAAATAGTTGGTTCTAGGCCTTGGAGAAGTTCTCGTGATTCGTTACTGAATGTCTGTTGATAATTGTGCCATTGACAAAATTGGTCAGCTTATTGTATACAGAAAACAAACTGTTCAATTTTTTTGGCAATATTCCGCTCACTGTACAAAATACCTCGCTTGTTCTTAACGAAATATATATATTTTGAAAGATCCCTTGGCTGGACCTCATTTTCCCACAAATCACTGAACTTTAGTATTTAGCTACATCATAGCTTAAAAAATAATTCTGACGAAGTGCGCGATTTCAAGTTGATTCTTCTGTTCCCAGGAGAGCTATGCCTCATACTGCACATCAAGGTTCGGACGCCTCATCAATCGGCCTTCAATACTTGATGCTGAGAATGAGGAGTATGCTGCTGACTGTTGTCGGGACCTCTGGGCTGCACGCTACCCGTTGGAGCCCTTTGACCTTGACAATAATGAACTTGATGGAAACAATCTGAATGTTACTCAGAATGACAATGCTAATAGCGAAATTGTTAAAATGGTTCAAACTTATGCGGGCCTAGCAGCCCGCTTTGCCTCGCCCTTTGTCTTGCAAGGAGTCTACCATGTTGCTGCCAAACGGAGGTACATGCGTTTCCTTGACCTCATCAGAAAGGGCGCGTGCGCAACCAGACAAGACACACGGCTGGTGCCTAGCCTGGACATATTGCTGATGTGGCTTGCTCACCAGGTATGCTTAGTGATGACATCCCAGTCATATTGAGCTGTTAAGCAATGTAGCTACCCAACACCATAGTTTTTTCTGCATATATACAGTTTATATGATTCTTATGTATCCTTGGCAGAGTTTTCCGGTGAGCTATGCAACAGACATGACGGCGATGGCTATCAGGGCAATCTTATTAAAATGGTGGTGAGTTATGGGGAGGTGGTGAGTGAGGAGGTGATTGAGAGGACAAGGGTGTTGTGGGAGGAGGCATATGATGAGCCATACGATCTGTCTGGTTCAGAGGTTGATGCGGCAGCAGTTGGCACAGCAAGGGAAGCATTTCGTTGGGAGGCTGCAGCATCAGAAGAGGACTCCAACCGGCTGTACAAGGGGTTGCAACCTAGATTTATTATGGAGGTATTTCTGAGGCTGTTCCAATCATACATTAACTTAATGAGGAACTTGTCACACAGCTTCGTACTATCTAGCATGATAATGCCCTTTGATGGTTGGTCAGTAGAAAACAATTTCTACTTGGCGAGAGTTTCATTCCATTCGACTATTCTTCTTCACAAAAATCAGCTGCTTTGGCATTTTCTTACACCTTGCATTGCAAAGAACTGAAAACTTAGGGATCTGCTAGGCATAATGTCCACAAGCCATCATACTCTATTATAATCTCAACAACAAAATTAAAAAATAATAATAAATAATATAGTATATTCCACGCTGTGGTCACTTCAAGCCAAGATGCAAGATTACCTACATATGCGTAAAGTAGTGAGTTCAGTTGTATCTAATTTTATTACGGTCATCATGTCGTAAAACATATAGTGAATTTCTATATATCAATTTAGTTTAGGTATATTAAATTATCCGATCACACATTCTCACGGGTCCACTAATATAACTTGCTAGTAAAAATTAATTCATATGTGCTTCTGCTCTAGTGTTCACACCATAGTTGAGTTAGTGAGCTACTTGTACATTCATTAGTAATTGTAACTGATTGGAGATTACGCATGATTTTTCACAACGTTATTTAAACAAGTCAGGATACAATTAGAACTAATGAGTGAGAGGTCATACTCAGCATCCCTCCCTACCCCACTGTTGAAACACCCCGGTTTCGGCATCCACCGCCACCTCGCCGTCTTCCGCTCCGGAGACGGGTGGACATTTCATCCTTCCTGCTCCCTCCTTCCCTCTCCCTAGTTCCCAAACCTGGTCGAGACTCCTCACCATGCAGCTCTCGGTTGCCCTGGACATGCTCACCTGGCGATGGAAGACTGACTCTCGGTACTCCTCCAAGTCTTGTTACAACATCCTTTTCGAAGGAGCGATTGTCTCAAGCTCTTGGAAGCTTAAACGGAATTGCTCTGCGTGCGACAAAGCAAGCTAAATTAGAAGTCGTGGGCTCTGCCGTGGTGAAGTTCTTTATTTGGCTCACCTGCCAGGATTGTCGTTGGACGGCGGAGAGGCTGGCATGACGGTGGGTTGCAACATCCACCAATGCGTCTGCCCTGTGACCAGTCTGAGGAAACTATGGACCACCTTCTCACCGGGTGCCCGTTCACCCGCACCCTGTGGCATGAGGCGCTCTCGTGGATCTGATCTACCGCTAGACCTCCCGTTGCCGAAGTTACCTTTGTGGATTGGTGGCACCTTGCCATCCGTTCCGCTCCCGCAAGGGATCTGCTTCGGTGATCATGCTCACGGCTTGGTGGATTTGGAAGGAGCGAAATGCTGCCATCTTCGACACAGAGCCTGCCAAACTTTGCTAGCCTCCTCAACATGATCAAAGCGGACGCAACATCAAGGTACAGGCGGGGGCAACTGAGCTAGCGACGCTACTCTCTAGTTCCTAGGCGTGCTACGTTGTACCTTGGGTGTTGCCTTTTCAGGATTTTACATAAACTCTCTATAGTCTTAGCGGTTTTCGTGATTATTTTTTTTTTGCATCCGATTATAGTCTTGGGAAAAGATATGCTCAAACAACTTTTTGTATTTTCACTGAAATTTCTTCTTAGAAATAATAGCGTACCTAGAAGGTATGAACTTGATACAGGAACAGTTGTTGCCAACTTGAGTTCGTGCTCCCACTGAATATTGGAAAGTAGAGAATTGGCCCATGATGCACTTCAAATGAATGTAAATTAAGCTATTATTTAAAGTCACTGTGTGTTACTATTATCTACAACTACGTTCCTTTCTTTTTATGTTAAGTACTCCCTTCATTCCTAAATATAAGCTTATTTTAGCTTTTTCCTGATTCATATGTATCCAGACGTATTTTAGTGGGTAGTTCACTCATTTTGCTCCGTATTGGAATGTCTAAAACATCTTATATTATGGAACAGAGGGAGTATGTACCTAGTTTCTATGTTGGCAATGTGATACCATTGATTCTTGATAGCAGGTATACGTGTTCCTGAAAGGAGAATTTGACAGTGAGCACATTAGCAAAGAATTTCTACGTTTGCGAGCACAGAGGTGTCACAGATCATTAAAGCTCGACAAACCAATGTCCAGTTTATCCTGCAAAAACTGGCAGAAAACATGGCATCTGTATTGTGACTTTGCAACCCGAGGTCTCACCATTGAGGTCAGGCGCAGCACGAGTGGCTGCTTCAGGAATAGCAAGATCCTCAAGAACATATCATTCTCATGGAACGATATGCTGCATGAAAAATCACTTATTCTTACAAAAGAACTCGATGCCAGGATGAGGGTGATGGCATCAATTACCCCTCCAATTCAAGCATCTTACCTGTTAAAGTCCGTACCTGACAGAGTCACTGATGATGGTGGGGCCATGATTTCTGATGTCATACTGCGCATGAGAAGTTATCGTCCGCAAGAAGGGCGGTGGCTGACCCGTACAGTGCTTGATTACGGTGGGAAAGAATGTTTCGTCATTCGGATGAGGTATTGTTCAGAATATCTATATGTAGTTGGGTTTCAAAATCTAAAGGGTAGCATTATTATGTGATTGTTGGCACATACCTCATCCCTTAAAATTTTATTGGTGAATTTTGTAACCAGCTACACCATGAAGTCCAAAGTTAACCTTTTTCTTATAAGAAGTTGCACTCTTGTATTAAATGGTTCCTTACTAAGCTTATGCTGTGGGGAACGATATTTACTGTTATATCTCAATAAAATTTTGTTTATTTCTATTGCAACATTTGTAGAATAGGCAGAGGTATTTGGCGGAGAGGACCTGAAACTCCAATGGCAGTGAAATGGGAAGACAGGAGCATTGAGGTCCGAGAAGGCTCATGGTCCTACATTGCAAGTGCAACATCCGTTGGTCATGCTCCAGGTAACTTTATACGCTGAATAATAGCTTGATGTCAGTATTATACCTTGTCTTGAGAGGTGCCTAGTTGTTTCCATGTGGTGCAGAAAAGGTAGTTGGCACAGCAACGCCAACTAAAGATCAACAGGAGAATAAGGTGGTTTGGAAATTTTCCACTGGAGATGTACTGACAGTGTGGTTGGGAAATGACCTGAACTTTCAACTGCAAAATGAGAGCTCACAAGAAGAGGTATGGTCCCACGCTCATAAGTTTCTTCCGCACGATTGCTTAACGTATTTTGTGAGTTAGTATAGATAATCCTGAAGTAACATAGCTTCCATTCATCTGGTGTTCACTGCTGAAGCTATGGTACGAAGATCATATGGTAGTTGATTTAGTAATTCAATACCAGACAAAAGATTACATTAGGTTATCTTTATTGCTTCAGAAATGCGACATCATGTGAGTTGTCTGTATGTAAAACAGATGCCATTTAACTTTTCTTTTTTTGAGTAAATACATTTCATTTGACTGTTCAACCGTATTTGTTGACTTTTGTACCTAACACGGATGTGCTGCTATTTTTGCTCCATAAAATATTCCTTTCATCTTAGCAGGCAAGGCTGCTTGTAGGGAGGAGATTGAGCTACAGCATAAACAAGGATATCACATCAAATAACCACAATGAGGAGGAGCAATACATCACCCTACTCCGTACATCACCAGATCATCCTGATGGTAGAGCAACCGTGCTCCTGAATTGGAAATTACTTGCAGTAGAGTTCTTACCCCAAGAGGATGCAGTTTTTGTGCTTCTCTTATGCATGGCAATCACACGGACAATGACGGAGATCAGACGGGAAGATGTGGCTGGGCTTCTGGTGCGACGAAGAATACGTGAACCACAGGTAGGGCAGAGAGACTGGGGTTCTGTGATGCTTCCGAACTCGCCGTCCCTTGACCCTTATTTGCAGCCGTGGTATCGGAATGCAGTGCATGTTTTGAGCTCTGCAGAGACGGTGCCTAACGGAGTGATGCCCACTAAGTACTCCCCTACTGATGGCAAGGATGAGCTGTACAGGCAAGCTCTTATGTCTTGAAACCCTGGAGATAATTTTTGTGGAGAAATGTACAGACAAATAATGATCTTGCCACAGGTCTGATTATGGTTTATAAAAAAGGAAAAATTTACATGTCATCAAAATGGCTTGATTTGTTGCTCTGTATGGTTTGTCGATATATCAAAATCTTCTATTCCTGTGAGTACATTGTAATTATAAAGAATACACAGGATACATGTTGCGTTTGAAAGAATCCAAAAGATGTTTCGAAATTGTGTCGGGAAATATATGTCTCCCTACATGTTGCGTGTGAATGAATCCCAAAAGATGTTTCGAAATTGTGTCGGAACATATATGTCTCCCGTCTATTGCAATTCCTCTGGAGAACTTCATTCTTTTTGGAACAAGTGTAGCTTACAATATCAATATGATGTTCAGAGTAACACTTAAGCTCTTGTTTTTCACATCGAGTTTGCTGCAAATCTCAGATTCAGGGCAGCAAAAACTCATATACATTGACAGCCAGATCTTTTGTATCATGTTAATGCACATCACGAGTTTCTAGATGTGTGGTGCATAAGTAAAAGAGTTGTGTATAGATGTATGCTGCAGTTTGCTCTGAAAAACCATTCCAACAGAAGCCCTATGAGTGACTGCGATTTGTCTTTACCCCACCTTCACCATTGCCTCTATCGCCTTCTGTATCTCCAGGGACATTGCAGAGTCTACACTTCCTGACGATATCTTCCGGTGGGACTTCTGCAGGTGGAGCTTGAGTGAGCCGCTGCTGAGCCCAGCGTTCTTGCCACAGATGGGGCACACCTTCATTGCTGGCCTCTTGTGCTGCCACTCCATGGAGATTCTCCCATGCAGCCTCTTGTCAAGGTCCAGTAAGACCTTGGCAAAGCCGTCATTCAGGTGCGCGCGTCGGTGCACCTTCTTCAGCATGTTCCATGCTTCTGCAAGAGTATAGTTTCTGAAACGAACATTGAAACGGATTAAGTCGATGAGCCCAGCAGAGTGGTAAAATGAAATCCGAGGCTTTCAGCTTTACTTTCTCAGCATCAGGTAAGCCAGAACAACAGTTGCGCTCCTGCTTTTTCCTTCAAAATAATGCACTAGGACTTTGCCGTGCAGGTGCTCAACGAAATCAATGAAATCAGAGGCATCATCGAAGACATCACTGATGTCTGCATTTTCATCATCGTTTATCTACAGAAATGAAACATCAAGCGTCACAAGGAAAACAATAGACCAGTTCCCTATTACGGTCTAAATAGACTCCAAACTAGAGCTTCAGTGTTTTGCTGCTTGAAAATGATCTTCACATGAAGTTTTTCTCGCAAATTTTCAGATGTACTTACACAGAAGTTTCGGTAGTCGAAAAGGCAAGGCTTCTGAGATTCTGACTGTCCAATTTCATTTGCACATAAGCACAATACATGGGTGATACCAAGGTGCTGAAGCGTGTACGTTGACCGAGCGGCTAGAGCACCGCCAATATACATGCAGTCTGTGATCTGAGAAGGACGTTCAGTACTTGCAGCCTCAGAAATCAGTGAAATCCTCTCAAGAAGGTGTTCAAGACGAACCTGAAGACAGATATATCCATATGCTCAGTTGCTGCAATAGATAGTTGCCAGACATGCTGGGTAAATTTGGATTTACCTTCAACTCATAAGCATCAACAGCAACGCTATTATCTATTCCTTCAAAGAAGCCTGTGTTAAAATTGTTGTCTTGACACAATTTTACAACATCAGTCCTGAGCATGTCATTCCACTGTTCTATTTCTTTGGTTAATTCACTGTCTACCTGCAAACATAGCATTACATAATGAATACAACCAGGTGATACATTTTATGAATGATGGAGATATTCCACCATTATAGCAGTTACACAGAGAAAACAATTATCGAGATACATGTAGTTGCTAATTTTGAATTGACTTAGTATGTGAAATCATTTATATATTGTTGTTTGGTTTCCTACAGCTATTTTTGCTAATGTTATGATATTTTCAAGGTTAACCTTTATAATCTATTTATATCATTTCAGCCCTTAGCGTAACTGTAAAATTCTTTGATAAACAAATTAGCCGAGCATTGACAGAGAGCAAAACAGATAGATAGGAATTAGACGAGTTGTATACTCTGATAAATATGATGAATTTTCTTCAAAGATATTAACCTTGGCATACTTGTTAAATTCCCTGAGTTTCATCGTCAACCGTAGACCACGGGGTGCATCACCATTTGTTTTGAAATTCTTCATCATAAAGCTCTCTCGGCAGGCAGGAGATGACAGGTCAAAACCATCACGGGATAAAGTACGTGAAGGCCTACGCATATGGCGTGGAATTTCAGCATCACTTAGATCAGTATGTGCCTCTACTGAGAACAATGGTGAATCATAAGGACCTGCTTCTTCCTTGTCTGATTCATTCGAACCTTTATACATAAGATTGAAGAAAATTTTCATTAGAGCATCCAGCTTCTGATAAAGTGTGAGCAGGAAAATGTGGAACCGTTGAAGGTCTCTCAGAGCACTACGAAACCCTCCTCGAAAGGAATTAACTATTACTACCATATCACTCTCGGACAGAGGAGAATGATAGCTATAATCGGATGACATGTCAAATTCCTCGGGTCCAGGGGTACCAAGTTTTCCGATGGACACCTCAAACAAGAGGTTGGAAGAATAGTCCCAGTTGTTTAGTGTCAGTTCCACCAACCTTGGGTAGTTCTCTAGATCTTTCGCCCGTTTGCCTGCGGGTGGTCTGCGTGGTACACCCGAATCAATGGCTACAATATGAAAGCTTGAAATCTCAGACTCAACAGGATCATAAGTGTCCTCCAACGCAAGCTCTGAGATATCTGAGCCGATACTGCCACTTATTGAAACGGCTCTTCTCTGCTTCTGCTTCTTAGGGCTTTTGATGATTTCTGGCTTGTAACGGATGATGGCAGAATCATGAACATCATCCAGTGAGTCAAGGTTTGCATACGCTTCTTTGTTGGCAACAAGTAGATTTGCGTAGTTTCCACGCCAACCAAGGGGTCGACACCGCAGCCTATCCTCATTTCTCAGAATGAGGTCCAGAATCAGGATCCTCCCTAAGGCTTCAGCAGTTTTTTCAGCAAACTCCCGTGAATCAAATGGTGTTATGCTCTCTAGTAGAGGGGAGCCATGGACATAACTGCAAAACAGCATTGAAATATCTTTCATGTTAACTAGGTACCATATTGTCAGGTACATAACTGGTAACTTGGAATTAATACTTCATCAGGAATAGGCATCGGCTCAGTTCGAGAGCTTCTAGCATCTCAGTGCAAATCATCTCCTGAAGTTCATCACCAACAAATATTGCTGCATTTCGAGCATTCTCAACCGCATCCTTGATTTGCGGCCATTCACATGAGGAGCTATGAATCACTCTGCCCTGCATTGGCCAAGAGAGTTGACAATGTTAAATATTTACATAGTTAGACAGAATTCCTCGCCACAACAAAGAGAGTACTTACTTGAGGGGTCCTCACGCCAAGCCATTTAGCAAGTTCATACCCAAACCTTTCTGACTGTGTGGCCATCCTTGATGGTGCTATCTTAATGACAGCAGCAGATTCCTTGGAAGGAACTTCATCATTTTCAGATCTACTGAATAACGCAATGAATACAACTCCTCCAGAATTTACAGTCACCTATGAAGAATGATACGGACATCATGCAACCAATCTCAACTCGACGACTCCTGGGATGAGATTCGAGCATAGAGAAGACTAGAGAAGTGCAATATCTAGGAGAACAAATCAAGACTACTACTACTACTACTAGTTATTGCCAAAATTTATCAACAACAGGGAGGATAGTTTACGGAAAGATATTGATAAGTAAAATAAATAGAAACCTCAAAGCTTCTGCCTGTATCATCCTCAGTGGGCTCTGTACTTGTAGTAGTATGTTTTGTGTGGTGCAAAGAAGAAAGAGAGCTCCAGCTGAAGCTACTCGACTCGATGTCCATCATGGAAACCCTTCCAAGCCTATCCCATAGGCTTGTTTTTGGCAGCTGATCACATGGGTCGACGGAGTATATTACATCGCTATCAGCGTCTACAATTTCTATCCCGTCTGAGCTGCAATATAGAAAGTGCAATAGTAGTACCTTGGTGAGAAACTTATATAACGATGGAACCAAATCATGCCATTGTTCTCTATTATTGTAAACATCTGAATATACTTAGACTGATAATTTAGTGAAAGTCTGAGTTATTTGGTCAGGTTATGTGCCAACAAACCTAAACGGCATTACTTTTTCTGGTCAAGATTAAACAGGAATAGAAAATGGAACATAAAGCACGAACATTTGGGTTGGCGAAGAGGATGTTTTCTAGAGAGAACATTTCGAAAGCTCGTCAGGTTTGATCAAGTACATGGACATGGTACTTACAATGCAGCAAATCTTTTCATCGGTAATGGATGCCAAGAGCGATACCTGATGGCGGATTCGATAGCCAAAATGCCAGGCTTTGGTTGCGGCGCCCGGGATAATGAAGAGAGCTTCCCGGTGCGCTTCCTCATCGACGCTACCCATTCCTCAAACCCACCCTGCGAGAATTGAGATCGAGCTGGAACCTCTTTTCTCCCAAGAACATGGACGGGAACCAAAGAACAAATTTCAGGTTGGAGATTTTAATTTCGACGCACTTACGAAGGAGGAAGAGCGTGAGAAGGATCCCGGTTCTGTGCTTCCCTCTTCCATTCCAATTCTTCTGGTGTAGGAAAATCTACCCAAATAGGTCCCTGAGAATCGGGTTGATGGAGAAATCTCGTCAAGTTTGGTCGGATCGCGGATCGGTGAAGTTTGTGACCAACGAAGGGAAGGGGAGAGGCGGAAAGGTGGCGTCCGTTTGCCCGTTCCAAAGGAGACTAACGTTTTATTTTTTTGATTTTTTGGGCGCTATTTCTCGATCGTGCATACGTATAAATGTATAGCTGTCAATGTTGACCACTAGAAATATGATGAACTACAGATCATAAGATTGTCTGTTAGTACCATTTAAACATGGCGACTCACTTTTCACGTTATGATTCTCGTTATTTTTTCTCGCAGTAGACGCTATGATAAACCGATTTTCTCTCTATATATGGAGACAAAAGAAAATATTAAGGCCAAACTAATATGAAAATACTACACTCCTTCTCCCTTAAATACAATGTCATCTCATCACTTTGCTTACATGGCACTCTATGTCAATGCATGATACATGCCTATAACTATCTACTTTTGTTGAATGAATAATCATTCAGAATCGTTGACTTGAAAGATAAGACATCATATTTAAGAGTAAAACGCATCTACAATCCCTATACTTATACATAAGACGTGAACCGCTTCGTCAAATCGACGCAATTTCTACGGCGACACACAACTGCTAGCTAGGGGACGAAACTGACGAGATAGGCCCACCTGTCAGTGAGGCCGAAATGCCAAAAACTAGAGAACCTGTCCTCCATACCGAGCACAATTTTTGGGGCGTCTCTAGGACCAAATAGAGTCAATACAATATCAGGATAGTGGATATGTAATTTTTTAGACAAGCACTATATCGAGTCATTCGCGTAAGTATAACGATTGTAGATGCATTTTTACTCATGTTTACATTTTCTACACTTCAGTTGTCGATAAAAAATCATCATATTCCGAAAAGTTACAAATAAAGTTTGTGTTATTATATTTGCACGCATGACACCATGGCTCCTAATGTTGTTGTTCATTTCATAGAATTTTCTGCAACGATGCTACAGCCCAGTTCTTTTGTGCTTTCTGAACTATCCACGAGAAGCTGCCCCCCCCCCCCCCCCCCCCCCACACACACACCCTAGCTTCCTAGAATTGGAAGCTTACCTAAATTTGGGGAACGGCTGCTCCAGCAAGCTAGGGGTAGGACAACTTCTCGGGAAGTCACCCAGGAAGCCCAAAAGAACCGGTCCTATATATCCCATACTGAAAGTGCATGTTGCCCCATGCGTGATTTTGGTAATTAATGACAATCCTTATGGACTAATGTTTGCATTGAGATATTTTTGTAGATCATGTCCATAGGAAAAGATTGGAATTCATGTGTTTGACTCTAGAAGCTTACATGGTAAAGTGTGGCTTGGAAAAGAAGATTAAGGGAACATTCATGTTTATCTCCAAGCCGTCATATATATTAAGAGAAGATTATGAAGTGCAAGTTCAATATGATCCATCTCGGAAGATATCATTTGATTGAACCTTGCAATGGATACATGAAGACGGAGCTAAGCGAGGCTCTCCCATAATGGAGTATGGGGAAGTATTTGGAGAAGTCTTCATCAAGAAGCATGATCAAGAAAGGCGTTCCAACTTGAGAGAGTCAAGATCGTCATCATCTAACTCAAGTGGAATGCGCAAAGCAAAAGTACGATCTTGATAGGGTTTCTATTTTACCGGTCTCATGTTGTTAGTTCGGAAACCGGGTTATAGGATTGATATCGTACTATCAAGAGGGGATTTCGAGTGAGTAACTTGATCGCATCTTTGTGGAGAGCTCAAACCTTTACATTCTTGGCATATCATCTTTCATGGTTCTTATTTGGCTTTTATCCATGTGAGAATTTAGAGCTTGTGTTCATCTCCATATCAAGCTCTAGTTCATCAAAAACAGATTTCATATGAATATCTTGTTGTGTTTTTTATGTTGGAGGTTTTACCGGTTTGTCTTTTCTAGAGAGTTCAACGCTCCTCTTGTGATCTCCTCCTCACATGATGGACTATGATGTTTATCTGCACGATCTTATAGAGCTCTTCGTTGCGATTCCAACGAGCCCAAGATCATCGAAATCGGAGTCCGGATGAAAAAGATATTGCAGTTTTCGTTTTGTTGTTTCTGTCAGTTTTCAGCAAACCGGATATTCCGGTTTTGTTCTGCACTGGAATATCCGGGTAGACCGGATTTCCCGGGTTTAATTTGGACCGGAATATCCGGACCTCCCCAGTATTTTCAGAAAATCAGCTAAGGACTTCACGGCGCGAGCCTCTGTACTCGGCCGGATATTTGGGTCAGGGACCGGATATTCCGGTCTAAGTGTGGCTGCAACGGCTATTTTCGTGGGAGGGGCTACAAATACCCCTCCCCTTCTTCAACCTTGAGCTGCTCGTTTTTCTCTCTCTCTCCCACCATTGTTGACCTTGGAAAGCTTGCCCCTCTCTCAATTCCTCCCATGATTCTTGCATATCTTTGAGGGAAAAGTGAGAGGAGATGTAGATCTACATTTCCACCAATCCATCTGACGAGGGGTACACTCATCAAATCCCATGGTTAAGGACCTAGGGTTGAGATTATGGGGAGATAACGCGGTAGTACTGGTAGTTTCGTCGGCTGACAAGCAGAGGCAAAGATTTACCCAGGTTCAGGCCCCTCGGGTGGAGGTAAAGACCCTACTTCCTGCTTGTCTGTTATTGATCGTGTGAGATTACGTGGTTACAAGGAGGCTCCGGCGAGATGTCGATCTCGCTAGAGCTTTGGTGGTTTGAGTATGGCTTGTCCCTAGATCGGCACCCCTCCCAGCCTTTAAATAGGCTGGGTCTCGGGAGTTCATAACCGACCTAGTTTTACACATAAGGAAAGCCTAAACCGACTATGCCTATGACTAATCTTGGAGGGTACTCCATCTTCTTGGGCCTTGGTCTTGGGCTTCGAATAGGCTCTTCGTTATTGGGCCTTAGTCGCCACGTGCACCAGGTACCCTCACGGTAGGGTACCCAAGATGTGTACCCTTATCAGTAGCCCCCGAGTACTTGTCTGACTCGAAGAATCGGGCATGGACTCGTTCGTTAGTGCACGTCATATGCTTTGTATTCTGTATATTATAATTACAATTCCTGTATGAATAGCACATGTTGGCTATGTCGAGTATCACATCGACTGTGATTTTTGCTTATGATGACCAAGGGATAATAGCTTAGCAGGCCCAGTACACTCGACTGATCGGGACAGGTTAACTACACATTCGGGTAAAACCTTACTAGTTTTCAATCAAACTCGAGTTCCCGGATTCGAATCTGGAACAAACTGGTCAGAGTCGACTAGGCCGCGGAGGTCTTACTGAGTCGATCTGCAGCATAAATTTGAATTTTACCCAACGCGTCCGTCAGGATTTTTCATCATGTCTGCTGACACGGAAAGTATAAGGATTTACGTTGCTGGAACGGTCCTCAGCCCAGCTCGAAAGTTCGGCGGGTCTTACCTTTGCACTATGCGTGCAGCATCCGAGGTATTTGCGGCGGACGCAACTCGGGAATGTTTCGAGTATGACTTTGTATATGAACTGAGTCGAGACATTTGTCGACTGACACTTTGTCGTTATTCTATCGGGTGCGCGACAGCGCTCCCGATGGGAGTAGCCCCCGAGATTGTGCTTCATTGCTCGCAATGGAGGATAATCTCAAAATCATTTTATCTTGAGCATCTCCAGTCGAAGAATTTTTTAATATGCTCCCGATGGGAGTAATATGCCTCAGTCGAAGGAACGGTCGAGTGACCAATTTTGCCTTAACATCGCGTTTCCACACCCGAACCAAACAAGGCAGTCGAATGACCGATATGCGTTGGGCAGACTCGAATGTATTTCTGATCAAATGCTTGCAAGGACGTCAGGGATGACGTTTCTGGCGACTGCGCTTATTGACACGCGGTGGCGTGCGTTATGCTGTGATGGATGAGACGTGACATATAGGTGGGCCCATTGTGCAGCGCTGACTGAACGACGGTGCCGTTTGGACTTGATTTGACCACTCTGACCCACTTTTTACGGAGGCGTGATGATGACTCCTCTTTTTGCGTGCGTAGTGGGCGGAGTGGCCGGCGACGGTTGCCCTCCGCGCTTGCCACATGTACGGTAAGATTGCTCACGGAGCACACGATTCTTGTTTGAACGGTTAAGATTGCTTTCGCCTTGTGGTAAAATAGGGAGAACGGCACTGGCATAATTTTTGACTAGTCATTTGCCTCCTGCGCCGCCCCTGTTGCATCTTCTTCCTCGCGCTCCTCCTCCATTGTTCTTGTGCCAGAGCTTTGCGCGCGCCACCACCTTCCCTTTGAAGATGAAGAAAGGAGCGGGCAACAAGCGTTCTGCCGCCACTGCTGCTGCCGCGACCGATGCGGCAGCAGTGAAGGGAAAGAAAACCGCGGCTAGCACATCTGCGGCTGCCGCTGGTCTGAAGAAGAGCGCCGGGGATTGGGCGAAATCCTCGATCAAGGGTGCTCACCTCGTCAAGCTCCGCCAGAAGGGCCTGCTGCCACCCGAGGACCAGTTAGCGGTCCGCGCTCCATCGCCCAAGGAGGTATTCCCCGAGCCTCGCGCCAATGAGCGAGTTTGTTTTGCGGAATTTCTTCCTCGAGGGTTTTCGCTCCCCCTCCATGATTTTGTTTGCGGTCTTACGTATGCCTATGGGGTGCAAATCCACGATTTCATCCCTAACGGTATTCTGCACATTGCGTGTTTCATCACGCTCTGTGAATGTTTTCTAGGAGTTTCTCCCAGTTGGGCGTTGTGGAAGTCAATTTTTGTCGTCCTCCCAAATGTGGGAGGTGGGCGCACCTACCCCGTGGGTGGCTTCGGGATCCAAGTACGCGGCGACACCCGATACTTTGCTCTGAAGCCAGTCGATTCTGCACAAGGGTGGATGACCAAATGATTCTATGTCTCCACAGAGCAAGCAGGCCTCCCTGCCTTTACAGCTGCCAAGGCTCTGGAGAAGACCAACGCATGGGCCCATCCTTTGTCGGCTGAAGAAGAAGCGGAGGCGCAACCCCTTTTGGAGAAGATTGCTAAGTTGCTAGGCACTGTCACTGGTGTGCATCTGATTGCCACCTTTGTCAAGTTGCGGGTGTGGCCGCTTCGCGCCCGCGCTCATCCCATGTTGCAATATGAAGGTGCACATGACGCCAGCCGAATGAGCCCAGATGAGTTGTCGAAGAATGAGCTGGACACGCACGTGCGATCCATTACCAGCATCAAGGCAACCGATCCGTGCAACCTTGACTGCCCTGTCACTCCATATGGGGCTGACAACCCGTTGCTTGAAGTAAGATTAGCTGTTATGTACTTTCTGTCATCGGGCTTTTGTCACCCTTTGTTTTTACATGTTTTAACTCTTTGGATGTTCTCCTTTGTGTGCAGGGGCATTCGACTGCGTCAACCCTTCCTCCCCTTCCCGAGAATGGCCCAACTGATGAAACAGAGGTGCAAACGGTAGAGACGAAGGGAGAGGATGAATCGCCCCTACCTTCAGCTACCACATCTCGTATGGAAGAGGCTGAAGAGGGAGAGGCAGAGGAAGTGCAGACTGAAGAGCCAGCCACGACTGACCATGTGAGCGAGGTTCCCACTCGCAAACGCCGTCGGGTGGCCCAAGGTTTGTCTTGTTCCACAAGCTCACTCGCGAAGGAGTCGGATGTGAAGGACGACGGAGACTCGGGCTCCTCTCCTTCTGCCAAGGCTGTTCCTTTGGATGTGAGCCCTTTGAGATCAGCTCCTCCTCCCCAATCAGGTGAGGAGCTGCTTTTTGGAGGCCCAAACTTTGACAACCTCGATACTGATGAGGAAGAAGAACACATGTTTGCTCCTGAGCTTTGTTGCACTGAAGTTTCTGCTGATTGATATTTTTGCTTATGTTGTTTGTCTTCTGTCACTCGTAGTGCTGAGACTGTGCATCCTCCAACTCCTCCGTCCGACAAAATTTTGACTCCAGCGCACCCGAACCTCTCCCCCATTGCTCCTGATGTTGCTCAACCAACGGCCACTTCTACTGCCATTGAAACGGCCAAGGCTACAAGCGCTGCAACTCCGGAGGTCGGGACATCGGCCGCGAAGCCTGCGCCTTGGACTGAACATGTAAGTGTCTTTTTATCGAGCCCGCATATGGGACTGATTATGTATAACTTATGCTAGTTTCGTGTGCTTGCAGCCTTACTACCTCAACCTGGTGGAATCAGGCAAGGCTTTTGTCCAGGTGGAACAGGAGAGGAACAGTCTGCGTGCTAACTTGGAGCAACTTACTCGTAAGTATATTTTGATTTTGTACCCGAAGTTCTTTTTGCACTGTTTTTGCTTAGTCGATTGTTGTGAATTGCTTCTTGCCATCAAATTCAGGCGACAAGGCATCGGCTGAGTCTCGGGTGAAAGAGCTAGAGGAAACACTCGAAGCTCAGCGCGTCGAGTCGAAGAAAATTGTGGATGCCACCAAGGCCGCAGCCGCCGTACGCGAGAAAGAGCATGCTGAGCGACTGGCCAGCCTTGCGCGGAATGTGAGAGGTAAGTAACTATCTCTTTGCCTGTCCCTCGTGTACCCGTTGGGTATTATGTACTAATATTTTGCGCTTTCTGGTACTTGTTGCAGAGACGATTGGCGTGCCGACACCTGCTGACACGGTCAGTGATGAGTTATCACTCGACCAAGTTATAGGTGACCTCGGCGCTACTTTCGTCCAGGCGAAGGACGCTCTTGCCAAGTCTACCAGCACCCTCGGCGCCGTGCACCAGAACGTGCTTCCACTGAACGAGGTGCCGTCGACTGTTGATGGCTTCGCTGACGTGCTTGGACCGGGGACCTCGACCATGGCGAGCTTTGCTCATGCTCTAACGGTACGCGGCTCGGAGTCCACCCTCAAGCTCATTTTGGGTCATGGAATAAAGGGTGACTTCGAAGCAGCCATGTCTGACTTCCCTCGAAGGCCCGGTGGGAAGCCTATGTCTCTGAAGGCCGTTAGCGAGCCAGCCGCTCGACTGGCCAACATCTTCATAGCCACTATGGAGCGCCGAGCGGCAGAAGTTGCCACCCGCGAAAGTAGGGCTAGGTCGGAGTCTATGTCCGAGAGATAGCGCATTCGAACCTTTATTTATGTTGTGTAATTATACTTTATGTTAACGCGAGTATGCGTATGCTTTTGCTACATCTGTATGAATTCGGTTCCTTGTTGTGTTTCCGCCTGTAAGGCTATGTGCTTTTACTCGCCTGAGTTTTGTGATGAATCTCTCATATCTAACATGAGATTTTTATGATGTTTGGAACAGCCACGGGCAGCCACCACTTCATCTGGCTCGTCGCGGCATCGTGCCCCTACTCGATCTCGACCTCAGGTGGCAAACGATGCCGCAGTAATGCGTTATATGAAGGCTCGAGTCGCAAAATTGGAGCAAGAGTTGGGAAGTGCCCGGAGCGAGCTGGATAGGATGAGGGCTAGGCCTGCTCTACCCACTCAGCGAGAGGACTATGTGCTGGGCGAAATGGAGATCGTGAACAGGCAACTCAAGTGTAAGCATGACTGCCCTGATCTCAAGAGTTCATAATCTGTCCCTTTTGTTCACCCAACGTGCGTTGTTGCATGTTTTGTTCCAGATTTCCAGGTGGAGCAGGCTCGTGTAGATGAGCAGTTGAACAATGTGACTGATGAACCAACGACGGGCCATCAGCACTTTCGCTTGGATAAGCACCGAGCACGCACACTCGCGACTCTATAGGATCGAGTGTGGCGGAGCACTATGCTGCTTGAATTATGCAGGTCGGCCTTCAGTCGCATCAACCAAATTCTTTTCCCGACGGGGCCGCAACCTCAAGGAATCCACGCGTTTATCGGGCTTTTCCGGAGTGCCGGTCCCATTCGAGACTTTATCACCCAGAAGCTAGTGGATGGAGCCAACGCAACGATGGCATATATATCCGAAGTCAGCGTCCACATATGCAGCTACGTTCACCCGTGCCTGGATCGACTTTGTCGCAGTCGCATCTTGACGATACAGCCGAATATGCGAAGGTATTGGTTGAGTGCTATCATGCTCAACTTATGGGCCCTGTTTTTCCCGTCAAGGGAACCGGAAGATTAGGGCTTTTCTGTATAGGGGACAGCCCCCGAGTGTAAATTTGCCACTTGTACATAATGTATATTTGTTTACTTGTATGTGTGCAGCCCCCGAGTGTATCGAGCGGGGTTTATGACAAACACTTAATATAATATGATTCCTACAGCCCCCGAGTGTTCAAGTGAGGCTGTGAATTTTTGCGATGTTTGGAGCTTCAACTCATGTTATTGAGCAACTTGTTTGTATGATTTTTATGACCCAGCCCCCGAGTATCCGAGTGCGGCTGGGGTATTATGTTTGAAGAAGGAGCGAAAGCTCATGTTTTGAGGTAGCGCAGCCCCCGAGTGCTCTGGTGAGGCTAAGGTTGTGCGAATAAGTTATGCGAGTAGTAAACAGGGAGAAATATGAGGAATCATTGATTATATTCCATTTTTGAATGTTAAGCTGCAGGCCGCCTCATTAAAAACCTTCCAGTCCCCTTAGGTACCCTGGTAAGGAAAAGAGCGCGTCTGAAACCTGCAGCCATCCGACATATGTGCCTATTACATTGTGCGACTGAGCAACCTAAGTGACGAGGGGTACACTCATCAAATCCCATGGTTAAGGACCTAGGGTTGAAATTATGGGGAGAGAACGTGGTAGTACTGGTAGTTTCGTTGGCTGACAAGCAGAGGCAAAGATTTACCCAGGTTCTGGCCCCTCGAGTGGAGGTAAAGAGCCTACTTCCTGCTTGTCTGTTATTGATCGCGTGAGATTATGAGGTTACAAGGTGGCTCCGGCGAGATGTCAATCTCGCTAGAGCTTTGGTGGTTTGAGTATGGCTTGTCTCCAGATCGGCGCCCCTCCCAGCCTTTAAATAGGCTGGGTCTCGGGAGTACGTAACCGACCTGGTTTACATATAAAGAAAGCCCTAACCGACTATGCCTATGTCTAAATCTTGGAGGTTACTCCATCTTCTTTGGGCCTCCTGTTTTGGGCTTCGAGTAGGCCCTTCGTGATTAGGCCTTAGTCATTACGTGCACCAGGTACTCGAGATGTATACCTATGTCAGTAGCCCCCGAGTACTTGTCTGAGTCGAAGAATCGGGCATGGACTCGTTCATAAGTGCACGTCATATGCTTTGTATTCTGTATGTTATAATTGGAATTCCTGTATGAATAGCACATGTTGGCTATGTCGAGTATTTCATCGACTGTGGTTTTTGCTTATGATGATCAGGGGATAATAGCTTAGCAGACCCAGTACACTCGACGGATCGGGACTGGTTAACTACACATTCGGGTAAAACCTTACTAGCTTTCAATCAAACTCGAGTCCCCGGACTCGAATCTGGTACCAACTGGTCAGATTCGACTAGGCCGCGGAGGTCTTACTGAGTCGATCTGCAGTATAGATTTGAATTCTACCCAACGCGTCCGTCAGGATTTTTCATCATGTCTGCTGACACGGAAAGTATAAGGATTGACGTTGCTGGAACGGTCCTTAGCCCAGCTCGAAAGTTTGGCGGGACTTACCTTTGCACTATGCGTGCAGCATCTGAGGTATTTGCGACGGACGCAACTCGGGAATGTTTCGAGTGTGATTTTGTATATGAACGGAGTCGATACTTTTATCGACTGATACTTTGTCATTATTCTATCGGGTGCGTGACAGCGCTCCCGATGGGAGTAGACCCTGAGATTGTGCTTTATTGCTTGCAATGGAGGATAATCGCAGAATCATTTTACCCTGCATATGTTAATCGAAGAAATTTTTGGCAGTATTTCTATCGGGTGCACGACAGTGCTCCCGATGGGAGTAGCCCCCGAGATTATGCTGTATTGCTTGTAATGGAGGATAATCTCAAAATCATTTTTATCTTTGAGCATCTCCAGTCGAAGAAATTTTTGATATGCTCCCGATGGGAGTGATATTCCTCAGTCGAAGAAACGGTCGAGTGACCATTCACCCGAAAACAATCAAGTGATTGATATGCATTGGACGAACCCGAAATCTTTTCTAAACAAATCTGTTGCAATGACGTCAGGGATGACGTTTTATGGCGACTGCGCCACCTGACACGCGGTGGCGTGCGCTATGCTGCGATGGATGGGACGTGACACGTATGTGGGCCCATTGTGCAGCCGTTTGGACTAGATTTGACCGTTCAAGCACGATTTCTCCGGGGCTATGACGGCAGTTCCTAGATTCCCGTGCGTAGTGGGCGGAGTGGCCGGCGACGGTTTCTCTCCATGGCTGCCACGTGTAGGGCTGGATTTTGCTTCTTTGCCCACGATCTCGCATCCACGATGCGGATTCTTTTGCGTTGAGGTTAAAAGGGTGCGGCGGAGTAAATAGTACTTTTTACTTGCCATTTGCTCTCCGCCGCCGCTGCTTCTTCTTCCTCCTTACGCATCGCCATAGCCTCATAGCAAAGCTTCTGCAACCCACCACCGCGATGACGAAGCCTGCCACCCGGTGGGGCAGGAGTGCCGCGAACGCATCGGCAGACAGCGCCGCTGGAGACGCTGCCAGTGGTTTGAAGAGGGACAAGGGCGCATGGACAAATCCTCCTGCAGCAAGAGGATGCTCACCGGCCTGCGGAACGACGGGCTGATCCCTGAGGACACCTCGCAAGTTCGCATCCCGGCGCCGAGGTAATCCCGCGCCCAGGCCCCAATGAACGGGTCTGTTTTGTGTATTTTGTGAACAGGGGATTCTCCTTCCCTGTTCACAACTTTCTTCGTGCGCTGATGCACGTTTATGGAGTGCAATTGCACAATTTTACGCCCAATGGGCTTTTGCACATTGCGTGTTTCTTCGTCCTTTGCGAGTGCTTCTTGGGCGTTGCACCCCACTTCGGGCTGTTTCGCCGCATCTTCAACGTCAAGCGCCAGCACAGCGTCAAGGGACCTGGCGGTTTTGGAGTTCAGACTCGACCTGACGTCGAGTACTTCAAGATCAACTTCCTGGAGTCTGTGCAAGGATGGCGCCAGAAGTGGTTCTACATCAAGGATGTGACCATAGGCACCCAAGCATTCGGGTTGCCGCCCTTTGACGCAGATGCCATGGTGAAGAAGAGGCCATCCTGGATCGCCCAGCCGACCGGAGTCGAAGCCGACGAGGCTGACATTCTGATGGAGAAGGTGCTAAAGCTTCAGACCACTGTTGGTCGAGAAGTTACGGGCATCCATCTGCTAGCCATTATGGCCAAGAGGCGAGTGCAACCCCTCCGAGCCTGAGCACATGCTATGTGGGCATACAGTGGGGCTTCTGATCCAACCCGCTCGCGCGTAGTGGGATTTCTGAGGCGGCCTGCAGCTTAACATTCAAAAAATGAAGGGTCGGAATAGAAGGATTGTGCAAGAGTTCCCCTGTCTTCGCGTGCTTCAGTCTGTATGCTCCACCACCAATGACCTCAGTGATGATGAAGGGTCCTTCCCATGGAGAAGCAAGTTTGTGCACCTTCTTCTGCTTCAGTCGAAGTACCAAGTCGCCAACCTCGAAGGATCTGGTATGCAATCGACGGCTGTGATAGTTGCAAAGGTCTTGCTGGTAGACAGCTGTGCGTGCTAACGCCGTGTTGCGTGCTTCTTCGAGCAAGTCGACTGCATCTTCGAGTGCTTCATCTGCATCTTCTTCGTTGTATGCTTCGACTCTTGGTGCATTGAATCTTACATCTGATGGCAGGATTGCCTCTGCGCCGTAGACCATAAAGAATGGAGTGAATTGTGTTGAAGCGTTGGGAGTTGTGCGTAGGCTCCATAGCACATATGGGAGTTCTTCGACCCAAGCACCCGCGGCCCTTTTGAGTGGCACCAGGAGGTGTTTCTTGATTCCACTCGTCACAAGTCCATTGGCCTTTTCGACTTGGCCATTGGATTGCGGGTGTGCCACAGATGCATAATTGAGCGTAATGTCCTGCTCTTTGCAGAAGGATCGGAATTCTTCAGCCGTGAAGTTTGTACCGTTATCAGTGATGATGCTACTTGGCACACCAAAGCGGTATATGATGGATTTTATGAAATTGACTGCTGTAGTGGCAGTCGAACTTGTGATAGGGACTGCTTCAATCCACTTGGTGAACTTGTCGACCGCCACTAGAAGGTGGGTATGCCCTCCATGGGAGGATTTTTTCAGTGGCCCGACCATATCGAGCCCCCATTGGGCGAAGGGCCAGGCCAATGGTATTGTCTTCAACGCCGATGCGGGTGCGTGCGGTTTTGTGGCGAATTTTTGACAGCCGATGCACCATTTGACTATGTCCTCCGCGTCTTTGAGTGTTGTGGGCCAGTAGAAGCCTGCGCGAAAGGTTTTGGCTACGAGTGATCGACTGCTGGTATGATGCCCGCAGGTACCTGCATGAATATCACGAAGGATGGCTTGGCCATCTTCAAATGCTATGCAACGTTGGAACATACCTGATACGCTGTGCTTGTATAGTTCGCCGTTGATGATGGTGTATGCTTTAGATCGTTGAGTGACGCGTCTCGACTCTGTTATGTCTTCAGGTACCTCGCCGCGGAGTATGTATGCGAGGAAAGGTTGAGTCTAGGTTGGCTCAATAAGGAGTACTTCGACTGGCGGGTCCTCTGTGCTAGGTGCTTTGCTCTTTGCTGGTGCGGCTGATGTAGGAGATGTTCGCTTCTTCTTGATGGACCTGTGCTCGATGCGCTCGAGGAAGACACCAGGTGGAACTGGTGCTTTGGTCGCGCCGATGTTGGCTAGCTTATCTGCTTCTTCGTTACTCTCGCGCCCTATGTGTCGCAACTCGCAGCCTTCAAAGCTGCCCTCCATGAGATTGTACAGGTCACGGTAGGCGATCATGTTATCTGCGATTGCATCGCAGGCCTTCATTGTTTGCTGCAATACAAGATTCGAGTCACCATAGATCATCAGTCGAGTGCATCCGAGGGCTTTGGCCATCCGCATGCCATGGATCAGGGCCTCGTACTCAGCTTCGTTATTGGATGGTAATTCGAAGTCCATCTGCAGGATATAGCGAAGCTTGTCGCCTTTTGGTGATATGAGGATGATACCTGCGCATGCGCCTTCGTTCTTCTTTGAGCCGTCAAAGTACATAGTCCAGGAGTTGGACACATCTGGTGCTTCTGGCAACTGAGCTTCGATCCACTCGGTGTGGAAGTCAGGTAAGACTTGTGCTTTGATGGCCTTCGGGTAATCATACTTGATATCTCGTGGTGCTAGCTCAATGAGCCATTTTGCGACTCGCCCAGTTGCATTGGGGTTTGTGAGGATGTCCCTGATCCCTAGGTACTAACTACAGTGATCGGGTGCTCTGCGAAGTAGTGCGTCAGCTTCCTTGAGGACATGAACACAGCGTAAGCCAGCTATTGATAGTGCGGGTACCGCTGCTTTGATATGGAGAGCACTTCGCTCAAGTAATAGACTGGACGTTGTATGCTTTGGGTGTGTCCCTCCTCCCTGCGTTCGACCACCAGTACGGTGCTCACCACCCTGTTAGTTGCGGAGACATATAGGTATAGTGGCTCGCGTTCCCTTGGTGCAACGAGGATTGGAGGGCTTGTGAGGACTCGCTTGAGGTCCGTGAATGCTGCTTCGGCTTCTGGCGTCCACTCGAATTTATCTGCTTTCTTCATCAGTCGATAGAACAGGAGTGCTTTTTCGCCTAACTTGCTGATGAATCGACTGAGTGCTGCCACTCGCCCCGCTAACTTTGGCACATCATGGAGCTTTGAGGTTTGCGAACGTCTCTCGCAAGTCGTCGAGTAGTGTGTTTTCCTCCCTTGTTGTGATAACAATGTCATCTACGTAGACCTGGACGTTTCGCCCAATTTGCTTCTTGAGGCAGTCTTGCATCATGCGCTGGTAGGTTGCACCTGCGTTCTTGAGCCCGAAAGGCATTGTTGTGTAGCAGTAGACCCCGAGTGGGGTTATGAACACCGTTTTCTCTTCATCCTCTTCCTTCATCCTTATCTGGTGGTAACCCGAGTAAGCATCCAGGAAGGACAAGCGAGCGCACCGGCGGTGGAGTCGACGATCTGGTCGATTCGAGGTAGTGGAAAGTGATCCTTTGGACAGCATTTATTGAGTGCTGTGAAATCTACGCACATCCGAAGGATATCTGTGTGCTTCTTCTCTACGAGTACGGGGTTGGCCACCCATTGTGACTTCTTGATTCTCTGATGAAACCTGCTGCGAGTAGTCTGTCGACTTCGGCTTCGACTGCGGTTCTTTTTGGGCCGGATATGCGGCGCATTGTTTGCTTGACTGGTTTAGCATCTGGAAATAATTGGAGAGAGTGCTCGGCGAATTCCCTGGGAATACCTGGCATGTCAGCTGGACACCACGCAAATATATCCCAGTTCTCACGGAGGAATTCGACGAGCGCGCTTTCCTATGCGATAGGCAGACTCGACGAGACATTGACTGTCTTGGTCGGGTCAGTCGGGTGCACCTGATGCGATCTTGTGTCATTGGTGGCATTGAATGCTCTGTCGACTGCCACCTTCTTGTGCTCCGGCATAAGTGTTCGATCGTTGGAGACCGCTAGATCGGCGAGTGTTGCTTCCATGCCGAACATCTCAGAGATTTTGCTAAACTCTCGGTCGCAAGAGTCAGACTTTTGGAAGTTCCCTTGACTGTGATTACTCCTTTTGGTCCAGGCATCTTTAGCTGGAGGTATGCGTAGTGTGGCACCGCCATGAATCGAGCGAACGTCGGGCGTCCAAGTATAGCATGGTATTGTGACTTCCAGTCGACAACTTCGAACTCAATCGATTCTGTCCTGAAGTGGTTCTTGTCCCCGAACGTTACGTCGAGTTGTATGGTGCCTTCTGGGCTTATTGCTTTGCCTGGGACGATACCGTGAAGGTATTTGAAGATCTTGGCAGGTTTTCGACTGACCTGTTCATTTTGCGGAGCGTGTCTGCGAAGATGATGTTTATGCCGCTGCCACCATCCATGAAGACCTTGGACATGGCGTAGCCTCCAATTTGTGCGTCGAGTACCAGAGCAGAGTGCCCTGACGAACGACCGATGGTGGGTGGTCCTCTCTGCTGAAGCTTATTGCAGTTTCGGATCCTTTCAAGAATTCAGTTACGGCAGGAGGTGACATGACCGCCATGTTTACTTGTCGAGTGCGAAGTTTTTGCTCCCTGTTGGAAGGGCGACCTTTCTGTATCATGTACATCTGCCCTTGGAGCGGAGGATACTGAGGTTCGTCCACCCGAGGTACTTGCTGTATGGCACCCGCGATGTTGCCGCCTGCTGCAGGCTGTGGTGGTGGTGGTGGCATCAAAACGGGTACATTGGCTGGCTGGGGCACAGCTACAGGTGCGGGTGTGGCTGCTGCCTTTCTGAGATTTATGTAATCAGTCGCCATTTGGTCGAACTCCCTGCAGTTTCTCATCGAGTGATTGGAGCGCAGTTTTCCGTCTTCCCCCTTGTACAGGTGGAATCTGCAATCAGCATCCATCTTTTCTTCGAATGATCGCTCGGATTGTGCTCCGGATCGTGACTTGCGCCAGTCTTTCCTCTTGTAGCTATCACTGCGTTGGCCGCGGTCTCGACTGTCTCGGCATCATCTCGACTGTCTCGCCGATCATCTCGACTGTCCCGTCGATCTTCTGACCGTCGGTCGCTTCTGTCTTGGTCGTTGCGGGGCGTGGAGAACCCAGCCGCCATGAACTCGGGTCTGTCGTCGTCGTAGTGACGTTTTGAACGCTTGCGCCTTCGGTCGTCTCTGTACGAGTCTCTGCGGCTTCGACTGCCACTTTCATGATTGTCACGGGGTGAGGACCCGCGTGTGGTGCGCGCCATGTCTTCTCCGTCTGCCCACTCAGTCGCGATCATCAAGAGGTTAGCCACAGAGGTTGGCTTTTTGCGACCAAGTGCTTCTTTGAAGTCCCGCCTGGCGAGGCCCATTATGAAAGCATCCATGGCCATATCTTCTGAAATTACTCCGACTGAGTTGCGTATCTCAGTCCATCGTCTGATGTATGACCTCAACGTTTCGTCTGACCGTTGAACGCAAGCTCGCAGCTCCTCGAACGTTTTTGGGCGCTCACATAGAGGCTCGAAGTTTTTGATGAAGTCAGTGCGGAAGTGATCCCACGAGTCGTATGTTGATGGAGGTAGGGCCTTGAGCCAGTCGCGGGCTGTGCCTTCGAGCATGAGTCGTATGTATTGCATGGCTGTGATGTTTGTGCCTCGCTGGCACGCGACAGCCAGCCTGTAGTCTTCCAGCCACCCGAAGGTTCCTGTCGACCCGTGTACTTGGGCTGTTCAGATGTAAGTTTGAACCCTTTGGGCATCCGTGTCTCGCGGACGCGTCGAGTGAAGCACAGAGCTCCGTGTGGCTCAGGCTCTCGATCAGAGTATGAGTCGCTACTGTAAGATCTGCGTGATCTGCTCCTGGACCTGCGCCTACGTGAGCCGCTTCTTTCCTTCGAGTGATGGCGGCGACCACTGTGATTATGCTCTTCACGACGCGTGTCAACTAGGGCACGGTCTCGACTCCCCCTGGAGTTTTGGGAATTTGGCGTATGGCCTTCGCCGCTAAGGCGAGTGATTTGATCTGTTGGCGATGTAGTTTTGCATTGGGGTCATCAGCTGGAGGTTGATTGCCTCTAGGTATGCTGCAGCGGTAAAGAGAGCACCCGCAGCTGTTTTGGGTACTGGCACTCCCTCCTCGTCGTATGTCATGAAAGAGTTGCCTAAGTTGCGGGTGAGTGCCGCCCTCTCATCCGGCGAGAGGTGTGACAGCCTTGATCTGGGTCTTGTGTCTGCTCGCCCGGTGGAGCTCAGGGAGAGCTGTCTTCTGCGCACGCTCGACAAGCTAGCCTGCTTTTTGCGTTCTTCGAGTGTTGCTCTTATCTGCTTCAGTCGAAGTGATTCCTGCCAGTTGAAGTACTGGAAGGTCAGCATCTCCTCCCGCGTTGCGTCTGCTGGCATCATTGTGCACTCCTTGATAATTTATCTGCTTTTGCTGCCATCTCAGCAGTAATTGTGAGATTTGTGACTCCGTCCGGCATAGTAACCGTGCACGGGAACTCTGTAGGCCTGCGACTGGCCGCAGCATCAGATGATTCCGCGGCGAAGGCAACGTAGACCTGCTGGGGTATCACCCGAGGGTATGTGTATGTGTCTTCGAGTCCCGTCATGGACTCGACGTCGTCATCAAGGCTCATGTCGGAGTCGATATGCCCATCGAGTGGTCCGTCTGGACGGATCTCGCTGTCGATGCCTTCATCGCCTATGCTCATCTCGGCGTCGGCGAAGTTGTTATGAATCTCGAAGTCGAGGTTGTTGTTGGTGCAGATCTCGGAGTCGACGTAGTTGTCGATATGAGTTTCAGGCTCGTCAAAGTCGCTGAGGGAGATCCGCAGTCGAAACTATCCTCGAGTGGGAGATCGAGCTCGGGATCGTTTGTGCGGTATGCTGATTCGGCCTCCTCGCCCTGGAGTTCTTCAATGAGCTCGTTGATCTCTCGTGTGGACATGGTTGTTGCAGACGAGCAAGCTTGGAGGATCGACGATGGTATGGACGCAGTTGATGGATCCGCAGTCGAAGGAGCCGCAACCGATGGAGCCTCGGGTGCGGAAGTCGCGAGTTGGCGTGGATCCGTCAAGTCCTGCACACCAAGCTTGTTGACGAAAAAATTGAACGAACCAACGGTTAAACCCAAACCTGACTCGAGATCGGAGAAGGCCTCCTGGAATTCTGGCGAGTGTGGCTCGAAATCCATCAGAGGATCTGATGCGCTTTTTGCAGGTGAAGCTGGCGTGCTGCCGTTTGTCGAGTGAGTCGGCGAGTTGCCGTGTGCTGCCCGAGTCGGCGAGTTCTGGTTTGTTGATGCAGCCGGCGAGTTGCCGTTTGTAGATCCGATCGGCAGTCACCGTTTTCTGATGGAACCGAAGAAACCGCGAGTCCAGCACTATTCTTTCCCACAGACGGCGCCAATTGACGAGGGGTACACTCATCAAATCCCATGGTTAAGGACCTAGGGTTGAGATTATGGGGAGAGAACGTGGTAGTACTGGTAGTTTCGTCGGCTGACAAGCAGAGGCAAAGATTTACCCAGGTTCAGGCCCCTCGGGTGGAGGTAAAGACCCTACTTCCTGCTTGTCTGTTATTGATCGTGTGAGATTACGTGGTTACAAAGAGGCTCCGGCGAGATGTCGATCTCGCTAGAGGTTTGGTGGTTTGAGTATGGCTTGTCCCTAGATCGGCACCCCTCCCAGCCTTTAAATAGGCTGGGTCTCGGGAGTTCATAACCGACCTAGTTTTACACATAAGGAAAGCCTAAACCGACTATGCCTATGACTAATCTTGGAGGGTACTCCATCTTCTTGGGCCTTGGTCTTGGGCTTCGAATAGGCTCTTCGTTATTGGGCCTTAGTCGCCACGTGCACCAGGTACCCTCACGGTAGGGTACCCAAGATGTATACCCTTGTCACCATCTCTCCTGTAAGTGAGGGGAACCTATTAGATCTTGATCTTGGAGTTGTTGGTGTTTCTCCTCCTTTGTTCTTCCTCTCTTATTTCCCCATAAGCATTTGTTGTTTTGTTGAAATTTGAGAGTGAAGGACTTGAACACTTCTTGTGTTCTTGCCATTGCATTTTGTTGCATCGGTTTGCTCTCTCCACGAGGATTCGTGGAAGTGAAAGTTTGTGAGCTTGTTACTCTTGGGTCGTTGGACCCTAGACGGTGTTCTTGTGACCTTTTGTGGTCAAGGCCTTTTGTGGCTAGTTGGGACCTTTTGTGGTCACTTGGGAGCTCCCAATCCTTTTGTGGGTTGTGCCTCAAGATTGTTGTAAATGCTCCGGATTCCACCTTGAAGGATTCCGATAGTGGAAGGTGAACCGAGCTTTGGGCAAGGTTCATCGAAGAATAGGGTGAGGCCATTTGTGGCTTCTTGAGTTTGAAACTCACACCCCTCCAACGAGGCGTACTCCCCTAAAAAGGAGGAACTCGGGAATACATCATCGTCTCCGCGTGCTTCGGTTATTTCTATATCCGAGCTCTTTATTATGCAATTTACATTGTGGTAGCCTTCGTGCTTGAAGTCCTTTATCTTGCTATCACCTTGTTGCTTGTCTTGCTTAACATAAGTTGTTGGTGCACATAGGTGAGCCTAGTATATTTAGGTTGTATGCTTGTTAAATTAAAACACCTAGTTTTATTCCGCATTTATCAAGCCTAAACCGCAAATGTTTTAATCGCCTATTCACCCCCTCTAGGCGACATCCTTGTCCTTTCACATAATTTATTATACACTGTGAAATGTTGGGCCAAACATATTGTGAAAGGGGTCCAAGCTAATATGTTTTATCCATTCCACCCCATGACCCAAACAAAACACTCTGGCCAACCCTCGAATTTACAACTTCATGTAGGCAGTGGTGAAGTACGATTTTTTTGAGGTAGGACACAGACTCAAAAAATAAATGATGTGAAGACTGAAATAGTGTCGAGATAGTAAACTATATATATATGATTCATAATAGCTTAATACAATAGACATATAAAAAGACTTACATATAAGTAGAATTCCCCTAGTATATAAAAGTACAACTTTTTCGGCTCCGTTCGTGCCATCCACGTCGCTGTTTTTTTTCCCATCGTCGGAACGGGTCCTCCAACAGCCCAAATCTCCTATTCCCTGCCGGCTACTGTAGCTACCCTATTTTTACCTATCAAACACTGCCACGTTACTCACTCCCTGCGGGGCCGTTTCGCCAGAGGCTCCACCGCTTTTCCCCCATCGGTGACATCCAGAGGCTCCACCGCTTTTCCCCCATCGTTGACATCGACGCTCCTTCCTTTTTACATCGACATCGTCGCACCGGGTCGCAGCCTGCTCTTCCACCGCCGCGTCCCCTCCCTCCGCCCTCGCCGCCTCCGGGCCTCTCCCCGCTGCAGCCTGCTCCCCGACTGCCTCCTCGCCGCTGCAGCCTCCTCCTCGATCGCTTCTGCCTCCGCTACCTCGACGCCCTCCCCTCCGCGCTCCCGAAGCCGCCCGCGGATACGGCCATGGCCTCCCAGCCGGAACAGAGGAGCATCGAGGTGGATAGCTTCCAGTGGCTGCATCCTTAGACTTGATCTTCACGGAGGATTGAGAGGAGATTCTCTGGTTTTTACGATGGATGGAGGCCCTGATTTTGATCGAGCCGGTCTTCCCGCTGATTCCGCGCCTCCACCGCGTCGACGGGTGGGTCGCCCTCGGGCTGTCCGTGCCTCTGTTCCTGTTTCTTCCGGTCCGCCTGTTATTCTTCCTCGCTTCAACGCGCCACTCCTCCAGCCAGAGCCTCTTGCGGACGTGCCACAGCAGCCGCGCCGCCGTCCTCGCATTGCTCATGGACCTGTCCCTCCGCCTCCTTGCCGCCGGCGTCTTTTTGGCGACGCAGTTCATTCTGTTACATTGCCTCCGTGTACTGCTGATGCGCCTTCTTCAGTTCCATGTCACTTTGAACGTATAGATGCTGCCATGGTTTCTGCTGACGGCTGCTCGGGTCTTCCTGTTCCTGTCGACGTCTCTAATTGTACTCCTGTCTGTCCATCTGTGTCTGGGTCTACTCGCCGTGGACGAGCAGCAGACCGCGGTCGTGGTGGTCAATTGCCGACACGCGGTCGTCATGGTGGACTGCGGGGTCGTGGCCGTGCCCGTCCATCTCCTTCTGGAGTGCGTCCAATGGAGGGGGGCTCTACGCCGCTGCGTGATTTCCATGCTATGCAGCCGGTGTCAGGTTTGTGCATTCTTTGTTGTCGCTTTCTTCCCTAATTTGTTTTTGGACCATCACTTCGTCTAATTTGTTTTCACCCTGCAGAGCAAGCTGTGGCGCCACCAACTGACCGTGCCGTTTTCCCACCGTTTGAGGTTATTGGGCGTGATGTACCTCCTTTGCATGATCATGACGTTGTTAGTGCTTTTGCTGTTGCCGTATTTGTTCAGCACAACTTGCTGTCGCTTCTTCATAATTCAATTCTTAATTCTTCTTATTAATCTATTCTGCTGGGTGCTTTTCAGTCTATGCTTCTATCAGCTGAGCAGCTTTTGCGACGACAGGAGATTAGTTTAGGCAAGCGCCCAGTTAGTGAGGCTTCAGGTGTTCTTACTAAGATCTGTTTATTTCTAACACCTGTTCTTCTGTTTGAGATGCCGCGTATGCTCCATACTGATTGTATTTCAGTGCTTATAATCTATTTTGGATTTTTCACTGCCTGCTATTTTTTAATGTTTACTTTATGCTCTTCCACACGTACTGTTCGTGCCTTGCACTCTGTCCTCCATGCTAATATTGCGGCGGGTTCTTCCCTATATGTAGCGTTCCTTGCTGCCAATATTCCAACTATGTATCTCTGCCCAAACTGTTTCATTTTTTTTCCATGAATGTGCTGCTCTGCTACGTATGTACATGTTTTTTCTTGAGATTACTTACTTTGTGGTGCGTTAGAACTTTTCTTGATTTTTTCCCTAATATTTTTGGTAGGACGCTCCTAATTTGGTCTAACTTAATATTTTTTTCCCTGTTACGTCCAGTGCCGCATGTGGATTCTTCTGATGAGGACAATGATGGCTGGCCACCCGTGTCCGATGGATTCACCGGCCGTGCTCCGTTGATGGCTGATGCAATTCGATCCAATTCTTCTATGCACTCACGTTTGCCAGATGCTGCCTCTTGGATGCCTTTTTCTTCTACTGATTATCTGGGTTCAATGTATCTGAATGAAGATTTACTGCTTCGGCCTTCTGAAATTGGTGTCCATTCTTTGGATATGTCATCCAAGGACGAGCTGGTTCACAACAGAGTGGACAGCTTCAGTGCTTCTCCTCATGTGTCATCTATTCGTCCGGCCCCGGCTATAAATTTTTTGTGTACGCTCTCTTTCAATTTTAGGATATTATTGTTGCTTCTTCTTCGATTTGCGGCTAATTTGTATCCCTCATTTTCTTATATATGCAGTTGCGACTACTCCTTCATTTCCTAATAACAGAGTTGTCCCAAATCAGCGTGTCCGTTCGAATGTTCGTCGACATCGTCACCTTTTACAAGAAAGCACGCAGCCTGCTAATATTAGTCTTCCGCTTTATGAAGATTTGGTTACGCGTTTAAAACGTAAAGCGGCTGCTCTTTATTTAATATGCTCTAATGAATGCTTATTACATTTATGTTGTTCTTATTCTATGCATATTGTCATTAGGTGCTTGGCCCGGAAGATCTTATTATGGTGGCCCTTATTTTCTATGCGAACACTGTGTGGCCAACTTCTGGTATGAGGAACGGTGTAAACGACTCAGCACAAAGAAACGTGTGGTGTACACGCGCTGTTGCCATGGTGGAAAGATATCTCTTCATGTTTATCCTGACTGGCCTTCTCCGTTGGCTGAGCTTCTGAAGTTTGATGGTGGTGCCAGTTGCGACCGTTTCTTACGTCTCATACGGGAGTACAACTCTATGTTTTGTTTCACATCTCTTGGTGTTCATGTTGACAAGAGTGTTAATGTTGGACGAGGCCCGTATGTTTTCAAGATATGTGGAGTGGTCTGCCATGAGATAGGTTCTCTTCTTCCACCTGAACATAATCCTGTTCCTAAATTTGCGCAGCTTTACATTTTTGATCCACAGAATGAGTTACGCCATAGGATGGGTATATTTTCTTCTGGACGAATTGATGTCGAGGGCAGTGTTCCTTCTACCAATCAATTTTCATCTTCCTCTTATGGGCCTGTTCATCATATGAGTGACCAGTCTGCTTCTATGGTCACTGAAGATGTTACTCCTTCTGCTCAGCAACGACGCTCTTCTAGAGATGAACCTGATGCTGCCATTGTTGACTCTCTTCGAATGATGCTTAATACTCACAATCGTTTGGTACAGACGTTTAGAATGGCGCAGCAAAGGCTAGCTTCGCCTCATTCTCCTGAAGTTGCTATTCAGCTTTTTGGACATGAAGGAACAGAGCATGGAACTCGATATTCTTTGCCAACAGCTCCTGAATTGGCAGCCTTGATCGTTGAGGATTTTTCAGTTGAAACAAATAGATTTGATGTTATCGTTCAAAAGAATGCTGGTCCTTTTCAGCGTGTTTCTCCTCTTAATCCGTCGCTTATGTCTCTTCAGTACCCGCTTTTACTTCCCTATGCTTCTATGGGATTTCATCTAGGCATCAAGTACAGGTCTGTCGATGGAGCTCCTATTCATGGGCGACAGGATGTTTCGATGCTAGAGTACTATTGTTACAGATTTCATTACCGAAAAGGAGAACCTAATCCATTCACATGTTGTGGTCGGCTATCTCATCAAATTGATGTGGACTCTTATTCGTGTGTGGAATCATGTCGGCTGAATTTCCATTTTTGGAATCAAGATATCCTTCGATCTGAAACTTATCAGGGAATATCTGATGCTATTGGTCAAGGAGATTGCAATGGAAAAAACATAGGGGTTGAGTATATATTGCCTTCAAGCTACACCGGCAGTCCACGGTATATGATTCAGAATTATCAAGATGGAATGGCTATTTGTCGTGTTCATGGGGCTCCTGACCTTTTTATCACTTTTACATGTAATCCTAAATGGGATGAAATAGCTGAAGCTCTTCTTATGGAACCTGGACAGTCAGCATCTGATAGGCCAGATATTGTTACGCGGGTCTTCAAAATGAAGATTGATGAATTCAGTACAGATGTTAAACAAGGGGATACTTTCGGGCCTATTAATGCATGTAGGTGCTTGCTTCCTATATTTGCATTTTGTTCACCACTTAATATTTCAGATTCTTTATCTAAACCTAACCTATTATTAGTTTATAACGATCTATAATTTTTCCAATCTTTCTTACATCATTACTTCCATTTGCAGATCTATATGTTGTCGAGTTTCAGAAAAGGGGGCTGCCTCATATACATTCCCTTGTGTGGTTGAAGGTTGAGACGGACGATCCTACACCAAAAATGATTGATACTTACATATCCGCGGAGATACCAGATTACAAAGATGATGCGCTTGCATATGCGCTTGTGGAGGAATTTATGGTCCACGGTCCTTGTGGAGAATATAATTCAAAGTCTCCCTGTATGAAGGATGGGGTCTGTTCTAAACACTATCTGAAGCAATATAATGACGATACAACTATTGATGGATTTGGTTTTCCAGTCTACCGTCGCCGAAATAATGGCCGCTTTGTTATGAAAAATGGTATTACTTTAGACAACAGATGGATTGTTCCGCACAACATACCATTGCTAAAAAAGTTTCAAGCCCATATTAATGTAGAGTGGTGCAACAAGACTAATCTTCTAAAGTATCTTTTCAAATATCTTGCTAAAGGGCATGACATGTCTTATGCGCGGTTGAGATCAGTGTATACGCCTCCTAATGGTCATGCAGTGGGTATTAACGAAATTGATGAGTATGCAAAATGCAGGTCGGTTTTACTACAGACAGTATTGTTTACCTATGCTATTGGTTTGTATTAGCCTGTGGTTTCCCATGTTTTTATTTTTCAGCTCCCAAATTCTGTTTTTATTTTTCGGCCCCCAAAATCTTATTGTTATTCATTTTACATAACTTACTAATTCCTTCTTTTTCTGTAGATTTTTGTCTACATGTGAATCAGCTTGGCGAACTTTTGCATTTGATATTCATGTTCGTCATCCTGCTATGTATAGATTAACAGTTCACCTTCCGAATATGAATCGAGTAATCTATGCTGAAAATGAGAATCTTGCAGATGTTCTAGACAATCCCAAAAAGTACAAAACGATGTTGACCGAATGGTTTGTTGCAAACAAAGAAAATCCTGATGCCCGCTCATTGACTTACGTTCAGTTTCCATCTGAATGGGTATGGGACAGTCCACATAAGAAGTGGAAAAGGAGGAAGACAGCTGAAGAACGAAAATTGAAGTTTGGTCCTCCTATTGGCCGGATATACAACTGTCATCCTTCAACAAAAGAGCTTTATTTCTTGCGGCTGCTTCTGAATGAAGTTGCAGGGGCTACATGCTTTGAGGACCTCAAGCTATACCGTGGTGTTATTTATGGGTCGTTTAAAGAAGCTTGCCAAGCTCGTGGTTTAGTTGGTGACGACAAAGAGTGGTTTTTGCTTTTTGATGAGTCCATTCAATGGGCTACTTCTTATCAGCTAAGGCATTTGTTCATGACTGTGCTACTATTTTGTGATGTTACCAACGGTCAGCGAATTCTTGATAAATATTGGACGTACATGACAGATGATCTATCTCGCAAAATTATTCACTCAATGAACGACAAGAATTTTACAGTAGTTCCATCAGAATATCTGTGTTCTCATTTGCTTGAAGAGTTGTCCATGTTATTTGCTAAGAATGGTTACTCTCTGTCCTCTTTTGGAATTAATACTGATGGCTTATACAGGGGACAATCTCTTGGGAACAGACTGCTTCTAGAGGAAATGCAGCATGATACAAATGAATTGAGGGTTATAGCAACATCTTTGCATGAGAGACTAAATGATTGTCAAAGGATGATATATGATCAAATCAAAGCGTCCGTTAGCGATTCAGTTGGCAAGTTATTTTTTGTCTCCGGACATGGTGGTACAGGGAAAACATTTTTATGGAACGCTATCATTACGGATTTAAGAGCTGATGATCACATTGTCCTTGCCATAGCTTCGTCGGGTGTTGCATCGCTGCTTCTCCCAGGTGGATGGACTGCACACTCGCGGTTTAGGATCCCTTTGGATATTGCTGATCGGACCATGTGTAATATACATCGAGGAACAAATTTAGCTGAGCTTGTTGAAAAAGCGGTTCTTATACTATGGGATGAAGCTCCTATGACGCATAGACACTGCTTTGAAGCTGTTGACAGAAGCATGAAAGATATTCTATCCATACATGACAAGTCAAAAAAAAATCTTCCTTTTGGCGGCAAAACAGTTGTTCTGGGTGGTGATTTCAGACAAGTACTTCCTGTTATAGAAGGAGCAAGTAAATCAGAGATTGTAAATTCTTCTCTAATCAGATCACCTCTGTGGAAGCACGTCACTTTACTTAAGTTGGAAGAAAACATGAGATTATCTAATCCCCTATTGACCGATGAAGAAAAAACTCAGATGGATCTGTTTGCCCAATGGGTCCTTCATATTGGTGATGGAACTATTCCTATGGATACCCAAGCAGAAGAATCCGTTCCTTCTTGGCTTTCCTTGCCACAAGATGTAGCTCTACTGCCTACTTCTAATTATATTACGGCTATCATCAATGAGGTATATGATTCATTTGCTGAAAGTTTTTCTGAAGTGTCCTATCTGGCTAAGCGTGCAATCGTATGCCCAACAAATAAAGTTGCTGATGAGATCAATGATCTTCTTTTTGCTATGGTTCCTGGAGATGCAACAACATTTGACAGCTGTGATAGTATATGCAAATCAACTGACAACATAGCTGACGTTGATCTTCTATATCCACCTGAATTTCTTCACAAGATTGATCCCCCTAATTTTCCTAAACATAGTATCTCCCTAAAAGTTGGGGTTCCAGTTATGTTGTTGCGGAATATCAATCAAGCTATGGGGCTTTGCAATGGTACTCGGCTGTTGATAACCAGACTGGGTGAATGGGTTCTTGAAGCTAAAATAATTACTGGAAGTAATATTGGCCAATACGTGTGCATACCAAGGATTGTACTTCATGCAAATACAAGATGGCCTTTCACGTTGCAGCGTCGCCAATACCCTATCCGACTTTGTTATGCTATGACGATAAATAAAAGTCAAGGACAAACGCTTGATAAAGTAGGAGTTTATCTGCCTAAACCTGTGTTCTCTCATGGTCAGCTTTATGTTGCTATATCAAGAGTCACATCTAGAGGAGGTCTCAAAATACTTGCACTTGATGACAATGGACATCCAACAAGGCAGACACGAAATATAGTATACCATGAAGTTCTTCAAGATCTTTAGAAGTTGTCAAGAAGTTATCCCACTTTTTATGTCAAATTTGTAAATAGAGTGTTATGCAAAGACATTACTTCATGTTTATATTTCAGATGCTTCTACTCTTAATTGCAGTACTTGTGTTGTATGATAATGTTTTCCCACAACATATATTATCTCATATTATAATCTAGAACTATAATTGTCCGTAGATATGCTTATTCTCCTAGATATTCATATCTGCAACTATAATTGTCGGTAGATATGTTCCTTCTCCTAGATGTTCATACAAATCTTAAATTTGAAACTTCGTGTCTATATCCCACAATTATTGGTCCCCTATTGCATAAAGCTGAAAACTTCCGAAATTGAACGATTTTCGAAATCTAAACAATTTTTACCCGCATGCTGTCTTTGCATTTCAATAATTTCCAGATTTCCACGGTTCTAGAATGTGGAAATTTTCCAAAATTGAATTTTACCACAGTGACGCGACATACACATCTGAATATTTTAAAAATTAAAATGCCATCCAAACCTAGCCATTTTACAAACATGAAAATAATCTCTATCTAGAAAACTTTCTAACTTGAATACCTTCCGAAATCTAAACAATATTCAAATGTAAGCTCTCTACGCAATTCTCTACAACTTTAAAAAGTCCACAGGTGGCGTATCGCTGCGCCAATATTTCGTGCCTTTCTGTTACCATGTCAGACACGATATTGAAAATATGTGCAATTAAAAAATAGTGCCCAACACATGGACAACCAAATGATATTGCGCGTTCAATACATGTTGTCATAAAGAGCTGACACACATACAACTACCTGCAAATTCAATAACACGCTTATTTGCTGGACTGAAAGGAAAAAATTGTGACCGCCAAAGAAAACAACAGAAAACAATGTATGCCTCACTGTACTCTCTGCTCTCAGTTCACCTGCAAAAATGGATAGAAAGAGAAGAGCTGCAGCTTTTTCAGTGGTCACCCCAATATGGCTCAGTTAATTTTACCATAGAACAAACTGTGCAGCTGAAGATAAAAGGACTCCCTTGCAACCTGAATACACCGCCTGTTATTGAATATATGATGAGTCCATTTGCCTTAGTCACAATTCATCAGACAGCTATTTCAGATACAGACGCAACACTCGGCAACACGATTATAATCTATGAATGTACTGCATGGTGCCGCGACTACCGGAGAATATCACCAACATTGGAAATAAAGTTGCTTCCATCAACATCAACACGTTTGACATATATTTCATCTGAAAGTGGACAAGAGTGTCCATCACTTGATGTTTCCGTACTTGTGCGACCCCTTCATATTATGTAATAGTGCAGCTCCTGTCTCTGTCACAAATGTAAGCTTTACTATGTAATTTTGCTTTCCAATAAATAAAACGCACCATGTATTTACTTTTTACACGAGATGCATGTACAGCCAAGTGAAAAATATTCTTTCTGTCGACAATATTTATTTCTCCAACTTACAAAAGCCTTTCTCGCTGGAACAAAAATTACTATGAGACCATCTCTTGGCCAGGTAAAAAAAAACTTGGTGAACCCATTCACAAACATATTCACTCGCTAAAACTAACCACAGGTGCGGCGTGTCGCCGCGCCCGGATGACTAGTAGTCTACTTATAAGAGGGGAACTGTCGACCCTCGTGGAATAATGATGTGAAGACTGAGCCGGCTCGTTATCCAGGCCGCCTAGCTGTGATCAGATAACGATTCCGATTGAGATTCGTCGTGATATAAGAGGGGAACTGTCGACCCTCGTGGACCACAACGAACGAACTCCAGCGCAAGATCCTGAACCTCAAAGTGAGAAGAGAATCCCCTCACTCAGAACAGCCTCAACACCGACCGGCCGTGCGCGCTCCTCCTCGCGTTCGCGTCGCATGTCCGTCCACGCCACGCTTCACCTCGCCAGTCGCCACACGTAAACCCCGACCCCGACCGGCGAGCACGATCGCACGTCTCCCACCTTCGATCGCTTGCCTTGCCTCCCTCCGCACACAACCCTAGCCCGCCCGCCGGCCTCCAGTCATGGAGATCTCTGCCGCCACGGCCACGGCCGGCTCCTCCCCGCCAGCCAAGCCGCTCCTCCTCCGCCCCCTCGCCTCTACTACCCCCGCCACCTCATCCACCACCACCATCCGCCGCCGCCCCTCCTCCTCCGCCTCCACAACCGTCCGCCGCCGAGCGCGCACCCGCCCCCGCACCCGCCGCTCCAACACCTTCTCCGGCGACGACGGGGACGGCCCTTTCGGTCCCCCCGGCAGCGGCAACGGCGGCGGGTGGAACTACGGGTTCGGATCCGGATCCGGACAGGGCTGGGACTCGTCGGAGCCCGACGTCCCCGCCGAACGGCGATCGGCGGCGGAGGTGGCGCTGGGGGTCGTCTACGAGCTCATGTGCCTCATCGCCTTCTCCAACTGCACCCAGTTCGCCGTGCGGAGGCTCGCGGGACTCCTCGCAGCTCGCGTCGCGGCGCTGCGCTTCGTCCCCACCGTCTGCTGAGCCTGAGCTGGTGGATATCGAGCGGACGGTTCGGTCTCCTGCCGCTCCCCCGTCTCTCTGGATGTCGGATCTGCTTCCCACACCTGAAATCCGCTTGTGTATATATGTGCCTGTGATTTTAGGGGTTGGGGGTGGGATCTCTGTTCCTTGTGATTGCTTCTGGCGATCCGTGGGAACAAAACAAAAAATTCGTCGAATTGAAATGGAAGAACATTATATAAACTCAAGACCCTTGCTTTTCTTGGACTAATATTGTTTGCTTAATGCAAATTATACTAACTATTAGTTGTTTGGTGGAAGCAGTTTATAGTTGTAAAAATTAGTTTGCTGGATTCTTTGTTCTGGACTCTATAAATTGTTGTGTATTTTCCTGGTGACCCAGTTAATGACCTGGATTGCTAAATACACTACTTCTGTTACTTCCAGTACATGAACTATACGTGGCTATCTATGCTGGGAAGGAACTGCTTTTGAAATCAATGTGATGAGAGATAATTAACTTGTTTGATGTGCATGTTGGGCGTACAGCTACATTCGAGCTAGTAGAAATGTAGCACATATATTGTTCTAGCCTGATTTTCATGCTAGTATCCTAGTTCTGCTCTTGTTGGAGGTAAGAACTTCCATGGTGTTGTAATAGTGTCACACAATAAAGGGAATTGAATAAAAAAGTGATGCACATTTTGTGTATGCAGTGATATTGTTTTTTGTCTTGAAATGACAAGTTTCAATTTGGGAGATACTAGTTTGCAAGGATAAAGTAAGAATAAGATCTCTTTTACTTTTCTGGATGTGAACTATTTGTGATACCCTTGCCAACAGCGTGATGCAGACATTGACTTAAGATCATAACTTAAGATCATACCATTAAGGTACGATATTGTGCGTGGGTAGAGTCCGCAGTATGGAGGTGCTTCGAGATGTGTTATCTTGCTTGAATGCAAAACCTTCTAATTGAGTGCATGTATGACCGCTCTGTTGGTTGTTGACCCTGTTGTGGATAATGAGTTAACGTCAGGTTTTAATCACACTCTTTGCTGTGTCAATGGCATTTGGTGGGATATCTACAAACTTAGCCTACGTTTTAAGCATCTTAACTTTGTGGTGCACATAATCTTAACATTCTACTCCACATAGGTAGGGGCATTCTGTTTTGTCTTCACATATTTCTGATGGGAACGATATCGGAGAAAACACTGAAATAGTACATATATATTCTGGTTCTAGGTACTCTGGTTTAAATTTTGTGGGGCATATGATCTAAATATTTGTGGAGATATATTATTTGAAAAACCATGTTTTTTGTCAGTTACTTATTTATTGGCAATAAACACTTCATAGTGCGCTGCGCACTTATTGCTGCATGACTGAACACTGAAGGCTCCTTTGATTCATAAGATTTTCAAAAAATTGGGTAGGATTGAAATCCTATGATTTTTTTTTCTGTTCTTGGGAAGCCATTTGATTAATAGGATGATTTTACTTAGGAATTACTCCCACAGAGATCTGGTAGTGTAAACTTTATAGCAAAATAACATGAGGCCAATCCTCATGGAAAATTTCTTCACCACAATAGAAGGAATTTCTCTTCCCATAGGATTCAATTAGACATGTCATCCCAATCATATAGGTTTCCTATTTCTACTCTTTTCCTATCCTATGAATCAAAGGTGTTCTAAAATGTGTGTTGCTTAGGTATTTTACATGTCCGTCTATATTCTGCTCCAGCTTCATAGAACAGACACCCCAAACATAAATAAACGTTGTGCATGCTCTAATATATCTGACTTCTACTACAGTCTAAGCGTGCGATCACAGCCACATGTCCTCGCTATGTGCTCTGAGTTCTTGGCAAAAATCCACAGCAATTACAAATTTAACAAGGTACTACATGCTCATTCTATCATAAACCACGATTCTCCATCTGACTTGGAAGTCTAAACGATTTTGGGGAACTTGCACAAAAAATCTGGGGAGAACAGCTTCATTGGTTGTATCTGTCACAGTGCTGAACTTCTAGCCACTACTTTGTTAAAGGAAATTGTCTGGATATTGTTTGGACTCTCGTCAGTCTTCAGGATAAAAACTCACGATCTGACTTTGATGGACTGTTGGAGAAACTATTTCGCGGTTGTTATCAACGGTAGTGGTTCTTTTCTAACGCTACACTCAGTTGATGGCTTTGCCGAGTTTTTTTTTACGGTTTTGCTATTTCTCACTCGAGTAAAAATTAACTTAGAGGTCACTTAACTCTTATCCTATTAGATTTATATCATGATTCATGCGGTACGTGAGTTGTAGAGGAGTTGCAACTCAAGTTTTTCTAGTTGCCCATGGGTTGCACTAGGTTACAACTAAGTTTTCTCCAGATATAGATGCTTTGCACATTAGTTGCACATGAATTTTTTCTGGTTACACATGGAGTTGCAATTAGGATTTTCCAAATTACACATGTATAGCAATTAAAAATTTCTCAGTTGCACATGGATTACACATAAGTTACACATGCAATTGGATGCGTCATCTGAGTGAGAATACTTACTTCTCACTCGATTGAGACCTAGTCCCTCCATTTTTCTACTATATGCATCCATATGTCCTGATTAGTTCCTACGTTAGGTTGTTGCAGGATATTACTGTAATATATTAATATTTCTTTTGTAAAAAGATCCGAACAAATAAAAATCCAGATTCTACTCAAAGATCTTGATTTCTTTTACTTCTCAAATTAATATATTCCTTTGTTAAAAAAACTGAACAAATAAAAAACCCAGATTCTGATTTTCTGAACGAGTCGGTACTCAAAGATCTTTGAAAAACTTGCTTTTCAGATTAAATCACGAGTGGCAGGGAATCGTAACGTAATCGCAAGAGGGGAGGGCTGCTATCATCTCGTTCTGTCCAGCCGAAAACGTGTTTCTTCTCTCGTTGGGCTTGCCCTGCCTCTCTTCCAAATTCCAAAATGACGTCCACTTCTTTCTCTCTCCGTTCTCCGGCCTCCTTCCCCTTCTAATGATAGTGGTTTTTAAATGTACATTTCTTGTTAATATAAATAAATTCACACACACACAAAAAAAGATCTAGGCACCACCACTATTGATTTGGAAAAAAACAGGGTTTAGGGAGGAAATTTCTGCAAGTTCGCCGGAACTAATTACGACAATTAACATCCTTTCTTCTGAAAATTATCGAAACAGGCCAGCTGGTACCAGGATAACAAACAAAATGGTTGCAACATGCCAAACCAGCTACATCAATTGTATTAATTGGACATTATGTGTAGGTTGATATTATCCAATCACTAACAGACTGGCAGAGGTGATACGTAACCGTCTACTTCATGTGACATTTCTTCAAGGACTGTCGCATAGCAAGAGAGACCTTTTTCTTTATTGTCATTTTCTCTTCTATTTGTGCTAGTTTCTCACGCTCTGCACTGTCAAAGAAAAAGGGACGACATAGAAACTCGCACTGTTCCCTTCAGCGCAATCTGCTTTGCAATTGCACCAAAAAAAACCTCTCAATGGACAGGCTACATTGGTACTTAACAGCGGATCCATACGCCTTGGTTTTGCTGATTGATCTTGCTGTTTTGCAATACCAACCAAGTAGGTCAGTGAATAGTTACTCAGAATAAATGAACTTAAGTACAGACATTCTTTCAGCTTTATTATTGTAGAAAGGAGGGATGATATTTCCTTTTGATCCATCGATCCCCCTTATACATCGATATACGTACAAGAACGAATGAAGGAAAAGAAAGAAAGAAAAAAAAATGTCAGGAGTGAGATGGAGCCAACCTCAATCACAAACAGATAAGGTTGACAGCAGGAAAATCCACGGTATGACGCCACACATTAGCATGGGGCAGATCCACATGAGATCAAGATGGGCACCAATTAACTCTGCCCCTCACAATATCACATTATCTGGAGATAGGAGATCCGCCCCTTATCTCATCCTGACGAACAATGAAGCTATTTGATTGGACCGGAATCATCAGCTGGTGAGCGCGCACGTGCGTGTTTGCGCCTCGTGCGTTTTTGTATGTATGTATGAATGTATGTACATTGGTGATTTGGGTGTGGGCAGCTGTTGTTTGTCAGTCATGTATAAACGTGGATGCAGGTGGGGAAGACAATGTCATGAGCAACAAGGCAGCCTCCTCCACCCCCATTAGAAGCCTCCTTTTCTGGACCACCTGCAAGTTGCTGCTAGTGCTACTGCTGTTGCTATTGCTATTGCTGTCTTTTGCATCAGTTGTTGTCGCCTCCTCGCTGTTATGTTGAAGCTGATGCTGCTGTGGCTCCTTCTGATCTAGGCCAAGATCTTGCCGCCTCTTCTTCCGGTACCGGATGCCGCAAGCGTTGCACAAAGACTGCAATTGCATATTAAAAGAGTTAGAAAGCTACATTCAGTTTATGACTCTATTACAGTGAGATTTTATTTCCTATTGGTATTCTTAAGTAGAACAAAACGTATGGTGCTAATGGTGCTATCAGAAACACATCAAGGAAAGGATGAAGGAGAGAATAGTCAACTAGCAGAAACGTAACGGATAAAGTATCTCTCCCCCTTTTGTACACAGTTTAGCTTGGTAGTTAGCACTGTTGGACGGAACGTCTTACCTAACCACAAGGTTCCGATCAATTTGAATACACAGAAAAGGTCATCAAGACAAGTCACATTAGGATTCGACCAAAACCTAACTACAACCTGTCAAAGGGAAATTTCCATCTTTCTCAAGCCAATCAGTCTAGCAGTAAGACGAAACTTCAGGAATCTTCCGAAAGCATGTCAGTTACAATGATTGTATTGACGACCAATAACCGAAGAACTGGAGGGCATAGCTTAAGCTACGCCTCCACCTTCAGCTGGCTACGATCAAACATGATAGATACTACACGGACAGCAATTTGACTAGGTCATGAAGCTCTTGCTTCAATTTTGTCGTAACTGGTTTTTTCGAACTCCATTATTCAGATTATAGTGCTTCTATTTAACTAGATCTTCTGCATGAATTAGATCAGTATTCGTCGTCGAAACAGATGAATATGAACAGTATCAGTAGGACATGTGTATGTATTCCCAAATCCTAACTTACAGTAGAAGCTGTAGTATCTTCCGATCAGATGAATATGAACATCGGCAACTAAATTAGGAAGTCTTATCCAAAAGAAGCGCTTGTAAAAGAACAAGCAGCAAACACAATTTGCATCGCAAGCAGAGCATCTTTGTATCGACTAATCACGTTACTTAAAATGATCAGATCATCTCTGTGCCCATGACTCCCCAATCTGTTCCACCATGATCTTCACAAACACTAGTGAAATACGGAGTATATAACAGAGATGGAGGCGATCGATCAAGCACTCACCCTGCGTCCCGTCGGCCCGCCGCGCCACATGGGCGTGGAGGTGGTGCGGCATTCGACGCAGCTCCTCCTCCCTTCGTCCACCACCCCGATCCCATCCACCTGCAAGGTGAGCAAACGAGAAGCAATCAAAATCGATTCCAATAGAGGCCAGACAAAGATCAACCACCACAGAGAACACGGGGGAACAGCACAGCATCGGAAGGGAAGGAGAGACGACGAACTGCGGCCGGATGTACCTTCCGATCGGAGGAACCCATAGAGACGGCACCGATCAAGGCGTAGGTAGATCGGTGTCAGGATTGGTTGGAGGAAATATTTTTGTTTTCTACTTCTTGCTCTGTTTCTTCTTGAAGCGTGCAGTGAAGAGTTGTTTTTGGTGGGAAGGGGAAGAAGAGAAGAGAAGTGGAGCGAGGAGAAGAGGTTAAGGCGGTCGGAGTTGGAGCGTGGAAGCAAAGAAGCCAGCGTACGTATCCGACTGATAGGGGAGACGGCGACGTGGCGTTTCAGATTCGCTTGGGTTTTACAAGGCAAGATCGAACCAGAAATTCAAATTGACTCCCGAACCCACTGCTTTAAACGAAATTATAAAAATAAAACACGTCGAAAAAATCTGAAAATATTTGGAGACAAACATATAGTCCGTTCGTAAAAAGATGTCTCAACTTTGTCTAATTTTTTTTGCGTAAAAGAACCTGGTGTTAAAAGAAACATCGAACCGTACAAAACATCTCAACAAAAACGAAAATTACAACGAGATTCTTGAGATGCCCTTCGTCTTCAACCTCCAGACCGTGTCGACGGCGCGCCGCCGCTGTCACTCCTCCCTGAGTCGGCCTGACGTTGTTGGTTCGAAAAAATCTGAAAATATTTGGAGACAAACATATAGTCCGTTCGTAAAAAGATGTCTCAACTTTGTCTAATTGTTTTTTTGCGTAAAGGAACCTGGTGTTAAAAGAAACATCGAACCGTACAAAACATTTCAACAAAAACGAAAATTACAACGAGATCCTTGAGATGCCCTTCGTCTTCAACCTCCAGACCGTGTCGACGGCGCGCCGCCGCTGCCGCTCCTCCCTGAGTCGGCCTGACGTTGTTGGTTGCGGACGGGAAGTCGCCGAACGGGCTAAGAAGCCCACATCCGTCCCGGTGCCGAAGAAGAAGGATAAACCGCCGATGAAGCTCCACAACGATCCGGAGATCGTCACCGCCAGAAGAGGCCCTTGAGAAACATACCACTCTCACAAGTTTCTTGACGTCACCGCCGAGTTGGGCTTGAAACCGGGGAGACCTTATTGAAAGAGACACCGGCGCCGCCATAAGAAAACAGAGCCCTCGTGAGGGCCGAGATCCACCGCGCAGATTAGCGGTGGCGGCAACGAGAGGCTGACCTAGTCGCCTCGTACGTCCTGGGATCGCTCCGCGTCGTACGTACCGCTTCTCCGACGACGTACCTTTGTCTATATTTGAGTGTATCTACACACTAAATCATGTTTAGATACATACAAATTTAGAAAAAGTTGAGATGGACAAAGGGAATACATAGTTTCAACACACGTCCAAAGATTCGGAATGAAATGACATGTTCTGTACTCTGTGCGAAAACACAAAATCGGTGCTTTTAAAAATGTATTTTTAGATCTCATTTAGGCCATTGATATTTTCTTTGCACAGAGCATATAAAATGTTATTTCATTCCGAAACTTTGCACGTATGTTAAAAACATGTATATGTTCGTCTCCTATTTTTTCAAGATGTTTTATTATTTTTATAATTCCGTTTAACATGACAGGAGCATGTGAACTCGGGAGCCAAAATGCCTAGAGGTGCTGGACAAGAGGACATGTTAAGGGACTTGTCTCTCACCCTATTCTGGCAAGTTTCTCATGATATGATAAATTTTATCGTGATTAACAGGGATAATCAATCTGAAATTTTTGCTTATGTGTTTTGAAAACATGTTAGGGCTTAAAATTAACTTCAATAAAAGCAAGGTAGTTGTCTTGGGGTCGACCACCCGGAGCAAGTTAGGATCACACACTTCTTTGATCACCTATCGTTTTTTTTGAACGGGAAATGCCCCGAAGAGTCTAGATGCCACTACTAAAAATCCGGTTATCAGAGACGATTCAATAACGTGGTGATCGTGCATCAAAACGTCGTGATGTGCAATCCTCGACGTTTCACGTGACATTAAGGAAAAGTCAGACACCGAGTGTCATAGGTGACTCTACGACGGTTCGTTGCACCTCAGAACGTCGTGAGAGATCCTCGACGTTTCATCAATTATCGCGAGCAACTGGGCCGGCCCGTTACTAGGCCCAACATGGTACGAGTTTTTTTTTCTCGTCGATCTACGACACGTGGCAGGAGTCCGTTACCGCCATTTGATGACTTCACGTTACACTCGACGAAAACAAACGTTGCTTCATTATATGACGTCATGTGCGCGAGTCAGAGGCCGCCACGTGTGTTGCCCACAAAAGCGCCACGTGGTAGACATTTCGTGACCATTTTTGTTTCGTCGCGATGACAGTGATGACGTCATCAATGATGTCATGTGCGCGAGTTAGAGGCCGCCATGTCATCAGTAACCATCCTCTTATCGCTAGGCACATAAGGACCCAAACTGGCACGCTACAATGCTTGAAGAATTTAACGCTTTGTTACGGAATGACACTTGGTCATTGATTCCATGTGCTGCAGGTGCTAACGTGGTGACGGGAAAATGGATCTTTCGGCATAAGTTGAACCCCGATGGCTCTTTTCGTGATATAAAGCTCAATGGGTTATGACAGGATTCACACAACAAGCCGGCGTGGATTATGGGGAGACGTTTAGTCCGACTGTCAAACCGGAAAAAAATTAGGTTGTGCTTGCTCTTGCCACCGCTCTAGCTTGGCCCATTCATCAACTGGATGTCAAAAACGCCTTTCTCCATGGTAATCTCTATACGGCCTAAAACAAGCTCCTAGAACTTGGTTCACTCGGTTCACTTCATATTAAATCTCCCTCGGTTTTGTTGCCTCCAAGTGTGACTCGTCCTTGTTCATTCTTCGCCGTGGTGCTGAGCTTGCCTACCTCCTCTTATATGTTGACGACATCATTCTCACAGCCAACACCACCTCCCTTCTTCAGTCCATCATCAATTCTCTGTCCTCTCAATTTTCCATGACCGATCTCGTAGAGTTGCATCACTTCCTTGGCATCAATGTACATCAGACCCAGTCGGGCATGTTCTTGTCACAACAACAGTACGCCTTGGAGATCCTTGACGGTGCAAACATGCTCAATTGCAACCACTTATCCACCCCAGTTGAGACACGCTCCAAATCTTCCGCCCATGATGGTGTTCCCTTTGTTGATGCCTCTCTGTACCGTAGCCTCGCCGGTGCCCTCCAGTACCTCACCCTGACTCACCGTGACATCGCCTTCGCGGTGCAGCAAATGTGCCTCTTCTTGCATGCACCGACCACCACGCACTTCCAGCTCATCAAACGCGTTCTCCGCTATCTGAAAAGGGACATCGCACTATGGACTGCAGCTCTATCGATCCACTTCTAATGATCTGATCGCCTACACTGATGCCGATTGGGCTGGGTGCTCTGACACCCGCAAGTCAACCTCCGGATTATGTGTCTTTTTGGGCGACAACCTTGTGTCTTGGTCTTCAAAACGACAAGCCACGGTCTCGCGATCTAGTGCTGAAGCAGAGTACAAGGCGGTGGCGAACTGTGTTGCTGAACCATGCTGGATGCGGTAACTTTTGGCAGAGCTGCATCGTCCGCCTAAACATGCCACCATTGTCTACTGTGACAACATGAGAGACATGTATTTATCCTCCAATCCAGTTCAGCATCAACGCACTAAGCACGTCGAGATTGATTTGCATTTTGTTCGGGATCACGTCTCTTCATGCGAGGCCAAAGTTCTCCATGTTCCGACGGCGTTCCAGTTCGCGGACATCTTCATAAAGGGTCTGCCGTCATCAGTGTTCAGTGATTTTTGGTCCAGTCTGAACATTTTTCCATCCGATGTTCAGACTGCGAGGATATTGAAGTGTATCGTTTGTCAGTATGTATATATACCTGACACGCACATGTAAACGTTGTACTGTAACTAACTGACCTAGTCAATAACGTAGGTTAAGATTCACCTAGATAGGTTCGTTGCCCACGAACTACACGTTCAGCACTGCCTCTCGGTATTTATATGTAACCAGCTGATGAGTACTACAAGCGTCGAGTGATAGAATACATACATATATCAAAGCCGCCGGCTTCAGCGGCCTCTTGCTGTGTCCACGTCGCCCCCTCACTGTAGAAGTGCGTTTCTACAGTGCGCGCACGCCTCCGCGCCGTTCGATCCAGATCCGACGACCTCGGCATCAACGTATCCCGTTTTGATTTTTTTTAAACTTCTCCAAAAAATTCAACAAAAAATACATGGATGTAGCTAACTCTATCTACTATGATCGTGCAAAAATTCACTGCAAAACACCTTATATTTTGGGCTCAGCAAAAAAAAATCAATAAATTTTAGAAGCTAACTCACTGTTCATCAGGCCATGCACGGAGAGCGACATGCCGCCTTGGCCCGTGGCGGCAGCCCATGCACTGTAGAAGTACGTTTCTATAGTGCGTGCACGTCTCCGCGTCGTCCGATTCAAATCCGATGCCCACGCGGCGCTTTTGCGGAAAGGCTCTCGCATTTACCAAAAATTATGATTCGCTCTCCTTTTCATGATAATATATACATGAAATATATGTGCGTGCACGAGTAGGTTCCATTCCCGTGATCGGTTTCGAGTTTGGTCGACTCTAACTCCTTAATTTTGGATCCAAATTCACAAAAATATTTGACGAATTTTATCAAATTCGTCGCACTCAGTCATCCGTTTGAATTTTCTTTTCACGAGTAAATGGATATCACCCTTCCAAACAATTTTCATGTTTTAACATTTTTATTTCGACGAACATATACATATTCCTCTCTAATCTTCAAATTCATTGTACTTTAGGCTGTGCAAATAAGACAAATTCTGACAGATTTCACAATTTTGAATCCGGGTATTCGGATCCAGAAATTTGTCTTTTAGATCTATCCCAGAATAGCATTTTGTTACCTGCCTGTCATGTACAAAGTTTTCGTGAACCAAATTATATTCCTACAATCACGATTAATAACTCATTTTACAAAACTACGGCACACACCAATACAACGGGCGCGGCGTGCCGCTGCGCATACCTTTTGGAGTTTCAGTTTGGTGTATATGTTTCTGGCACAACGATATCGAAGCTCTTTTTAAAAGGTAATAATCTATCCATGTATTTTCATCTTTTATCATGGAACGTTAGAGTTAGCTATCGGTATTCTACAATTAAATATACAAAACTGATTATGACATGAAATTAATAATGTCTCTAAACTTAGTTCACTTATGCCTATTGATCTTGGCAGTAGTGACGTAAAAGAGATTGTTACCAATAATGCGCTACTAAATATTTATGGTGTACGATTAAGTTAGTATTTTGCTCAACAATCGTGGTAATTTTTGTACTGCTTCATTTAATTTTGTCTTCATATTCCAATTAAATGAATGCACTGAGAGGATAGGTAACAGTGGTAAGATGATATATCGAATAGCGTTGTTCTTTATACTTAGCAATCTCGACTCGAGTACACACTAAGGCCTATTCACTAAGTATTACCTCATTTGTTGCATGTCTGTTGTATATTAGAATAAATGACAAACATACAATAAATGATCCATATGAAATTATAGTCGCTCAAGTATTTTTTCCCAATAGTAATAATCAAAGGTATATAATGTATATATTTTATTCCAAATATGAAAATGCTCACTAACTACGGCACACTTTGACAGGCAATTGTTCGCCGCAGCTCTTCGGTCTCGACCGTAATTTACCGATGGCGGTCATTTTAGAATAGTTATTACGTCAATTCTTGGACGGTGATTGCCATCGACATTTACCACCGGTGCATAACCAATAAAGTTAATCATACTAATTAATTCAAAGGGTACGCCGCGTCAAATTAACAACCATCTTAATCTATGTAATCTTATGTATGAATTACCTCAGAGTATGTATTTTTATCTGAGCTTAGAAACACTCTATTCAGGAGTATGTATTTTTATCTGAGCTTAGAAACACTCTATTCAGGAAACCAATTGCACGGAATTAAACATGATACCTTTCATAAATTTACACTACTGTACCTAATACTACTACACATAACAATGCAACGGGCGCGGCGTGTCGCCGCGCGATTCTTCCTAGTTCAGTTTTCATGAGCCGTTTGATTAGCAGGGTGCCCTTATCGAGCTATACCAGAGCATCTCTAGCGGCACCCTCCAAATACCCACCAAAGGCCCATTAGGGATCAAGACACTAAAAATCGTCCCAGTGGCATCCCAATGACTTGACCCGAGCCAATTCGTGTCCGGCACCCCGAAAGGGCCTCCAAAGTTGGAGGCCCTCTCGGGGGTGCGGGACATGAGGCGGACATGCCCTCCGATAGGTATGGCCCACCCGTCATACACACTACGCCGGCGATTCACACCATCACCGCCACTCTCGTCGTCACCTGCTAGATTCGCACCTCGGGGTCCAAGCCGCAACGCTCACCCAGGCCTGCTTGTCGCCGCTCCCCGCCGCTCTCCGACCTTGTCTTGCGCCGGCGCAGCTAATTCAACCCGGTACGCCTCTTCCTCCCTCCCGCCGCGCACGCAAGCTGCTCGACATTTGTTCAAAGGTTGATTTTATTGCTTGCTCTATTGTGGCCTTGTTTCATTACTTTGATTCGTCCATTAGGCTATGGACAGCGACGACGAGATCATGTTTTTCGAAATGATGGCGGAGGACGCCGCCCTCGCGGCCGACGACGATGAGACTGAGATGGTCATGGCCGCTATCCTAGATGAGGCAGTCGAGGCAGAGGTCGTGCCGAAGCGTGGAGGATCGGCGAAAGGACGGATGGCCAACGAGAACCATCACAGAGCAACGGGGCACATTCTCTTGTACACCGACTAATTGTCGAGCACCCGACGAACTTTTCTCATGAATTTCGCGGGCGCTTTAAGATGAGCAGGGACGTTTTCAGGAGGATCATTCATGGCGTTCGGGAGTACGATGACTACTTTGAGCTTAAAAAATATTGCACCGGCCTCTTTGGGTTTTCATCCCTTCAGAAATGCACGGCTGCATACAATGCCTTGCTTATGGACTTTCCGCCTATTCGTTGGATGACTATCTCCGAATATCTGAGTCTACCGACGTCAAAGCCACCTACAGGTTTTGCCGGGCAGTTGTAAAGGTGTTTGGAGTGGAATATCTGAGATCACCAAATGAGGACGACACAGCTCGTCTCTTGGCACAAGACCAAGCAAGAGGATTTCCAGAGATGCTTGGAAGTATCGATTGTATGCATTGGAATTGGAAGAACCACCCCTTGCCTGGTAGGGGATGTACAAGTCAGGACATCATGGATCGTGCAATGTCATTATTGAGGCCGTGGCAGATTGCAACCTTTGGATTTGACATGCATTTTTCGGCGTGGCCGGTGCACACAATGAGATCAATGTGCTCCAACGCTTCTGGTGTTTCAGAAACTTTGTGACGCCCAAACTCCAACATTTAACTATGTGATCAATGGTCATGAGTGCAGCAAGGGATACTATCTTGCCGACGACATCTATCCTGATTGGTCAACATTTGTGAAAACTGTACGTAACCCTATCGCCGAGACAAATTGCCATTTTGCATAGAGGCAGGAGGCCGTCCGCAAATATGTGGAGCGGTCATTGTCAGGTTTGCCATCAAATGGTCCCTACATCAAATGTGTGATCACGAGGGCTTGTGTTATCATGCACAACATGATTATTGAGAGCGAGCGTGATACGAGGAGGCAACTGCTTAGCGATGTGTTTGATTTCCAAGGGCCGATGGCCCATCCACAGCCGGGCCCGCCGACGCAGTACTCAGAATTTCTTGCCATATATCAAGAAATTCGTGATGGAACGAGGCCTATCCAGCTGCACAATAACCTCGTGACGCACTTGTGGACGATGAAAACAAACAACATCGGAAATCAGGCAGCTGTTTGAACTATGCATTCGTGTTTCGAACTTTAATTCGTGTTTGAACTTTGCATTTGTGTTTAAACTTGGCAAGAACCACCGCACTTGTGTTGTAATAATTTGAATTTCATGTCATTTTCTATATTTAAATTCGTATTGAAATGCAAGAACCGCCGCCGTGTGATCTTTTCTAGAAAAAACAATTTGAATTTTGTCTTTACATGTCCGGCATCTTCCAATTATGCCTCAATTGGGTGTGTCGGAACCGAATTTCAATTGGGGTGTCGGAACCGAATTTGAAGGTGAGTCTCAGGGCGTGCGGCCGATTTTGTAAGTTTCTCGTCATGTATCAACAAATCCGTGATGAACTGCCGTGGAGATGCGGTCTTTTATCACTCACAGGGAACTGCCGCACCGCTGTTTCAGTTAAGCAGCGTTCTTGTACATTCCAGTGGCGCAGATGTCAAGGCATGAAATACGCGAGCCTGTGAACCAGAGCTGAGTGACACGTACGAGTTCCCTTCCGAGACCGTACACGTGTGTAGTGCACTCAGGCGACCTCGTCACCGAGGAGAGATCCAACAGTACAAAATGCCTATTTATCTCTCCAGCTTGTGATAGCACTCTAGAGAGAGACGCACATGGTGCTTCGCTGGGCCGGAAGCTAGCTTCGACGGCATCGATCGATTTCTCAAGGTTTCTCCTGTTCTGATCGATGCTTTTCTCCCTCGCTGTCTCTCTTCCTAGTTAATCTTCTTCAGGTCGCACGGCTATTTTACACTTTTGATTTTGTTATTTTCTACTGTAGTGTTTTCCATCATGCCTTGAATAGATTCAGATTGAGATCGTAGTTGCGGCCATTCTTGTAACTTCTGGTTGAGGGGCAGGAGATCCTTACTTTTTGTGATCCACTGTAGTGTTTCTATAATTATTTTTCTGTTGAACGGTTGCTGCTCTTTTTTGTTAGTATGTATGTGAGGAGATGGCATGCTGAAATATAAATGCACTCCCATATGCACATTTTTCTTCTTCTTTCGAAACGTGGTATATGCACATATATCACCTCAACACAAGTGCAAGTTATAGTGGTACCTAGTAAACCAATAAAATAGTCGGACGGTTTCATCGGAACGATCGGACAGGATTCGTTGGATGTATAGCACGGTTCGTTCACAACCCATTGTGTTGAGGTCATGTTCTCTAATTTAGAAGTTGATTTCTGTTTATGAATTTCAAGATTCATTTGTTATGTTTTATATATTATCTATGGTCAACTATATTTCACAGTATAAATCAATGTCAGTATACATTCAGCCCCCGGGATGCTCAATGACACCTGTGTTTGCTACTGCTAGGAGTTGTGTTCATTCAGCATGAAGAGGGTGAAAGATGAAGCAGTATCTGACGAGGAGCAACCCCTCAAACCGAAGCCATTGCTATTACTAGCGCCAATGTTCTCTACTCCTAGTGGACCTGTTGTGGCAGCTAAATCAGTTGATCCACTAGTACTTGACAACACGCCATTCAGGACCAGCTCCTCGTCTGTACCGCCTTCACCACCAGCTTCATTGGATGCACCAATTCGTTCAAAGGGTACAATAACCTCGGGGGCATTCTGTACACCCCAACATGAAGATGAATCATCGCGTAAAGATTACAAACTTTCTCGTGAGTTGAAAAAACTAGCAACAGTGAGGAGGGCCACCAAGAGGGCCCGACCGGCTAAAGGCTCGGACACAGCTAATGTCAAGCTGCTGAAGCCGATAAGAAGCATCCCTACCAAAGAGCTCTCTGTTTCGCCCCCCTTGTCGGATAATCCAAGGGCGGCCACAGAAGAAATCATGATCATGTTCGATTCTCTCCGGCGCCGTACACTGCAGTTGGATGAGAAGGAAGATTCTGTCAACCGGGCTGACTTGAAGGCTGGTGGTCTCATGATGCAGAATAACATGAGAATCAATACTGTCAAGACAGTAGGACATGTACCTGGTGTTGAAGTTGGCGATATATTCTTTTACAAGATTGAAATGTGCATTGTTGGTTTACATGCACCAGCCATGGGCGGCATCGATTACATGCCTGTTAAGAGTGTCGGGAAAGATGAGAGTCTGGCTGTCTGCATCATTTCGTCTGGTGGCTACGAGAATGAAGATGACACGGACATTTTGGTGTACACAGGACAGGGAGGCAACAGTCGGCAGAGGGAGAAGCATGACCAGAAGCTTGAGAGAGGTAACCTTGCTCTCATGAACAGCAAGAACAAGAAGACCCAGATAAGGGTCGTGCACAGCTCACGTGATCCTTTCCGTCACTCAGAGAAGATTTATATATACGATGGGCTTTATCGCATAGAAGAATCCTGGATGGAGAAGGCAAAAAATGGTTTTAACGTTTTCAAGTACAAGCTGAGAAGGGAGCGAGGGCAACCTGATGGAATTTCAGTTTGGAAGATGGCTCAGAAATGGAAAGAAAATCTTACCACAAGAGACAACGTTATACAGCTAGATTTGTCATCAGATATTGAGAACCTCCCTGTGTGCCTAGTTAATGATGTCGGCAATGTGAAAGGACCAGACCACTTCAATTATGTTACTGGAGTGAAATACTTAAGACCACTCAGTATGGAAAATCAGTTACAAAATTGCAAGTGTCAGAGTGTGTGCTTGCCTGGTGATACCGATTGTTCATGTGCACAACAGAATGGCGGCGATCTTCCATACACCTCATCAGGACTTCTTGTGAAGCACACGCCAATGCTATACGAGTGCTCTTCCAATTGTCAGTGTTCTGAAAACTGTCGAAACAGGGTCACACAGAAGAGCATCAGAATGAATTTTGAGGTTTTCTGGACTGGGGACCGTGGATGGGGTCTCCGTACTTGGGATCCTATCCATGCTGGTGCATTCATCTGTGAGTATGCTGGTGAAGTCATCGACGAAACCAAGATGAACATGGATGTTAAGGAAGATAATTATTTATTTCGTAAATCATGTCCCAGTTATAGGATTTCAAGATGGAATCAAGGTGCAGAATTACTTGAAAAAACAGGTAGAAGTGCCACAACTGAGAGCTCTAAGCAATTACCTATCATCATAAGTGCAAAATATTCAGGCAATGTGGCTCGTTTCCTGAACCATAGTTGTTCCCCAAATCTCCTTTGGCAGGCCGTACAGTATGACCATAGCGATGATAGGTACCCGCATATCATGTTCTTTGCAATAAAACATATACCTCCGATAACTGAACTGACCTATGATTACGGTACAAGAGGGGCTCCTCCTGGCTTTGAGGGCAGATTTCCTCAAGCTTGCAAGCTCAAGCCATGCCTCTGTGGATCTACAAACTGCCGAGGCTATTTCTGATCAAAAGATATGGTTGGCATGTATGAACTGATCTACTAAACAAGGTAAAAACTGTAATCTCATCTATACATGGCACAGCACGGCACGCCTCTTAGGTTCTGTGTTCATGCTTAGGAACCATGTGCTAGATTTGTCCAGTATATTCTTTTACCGTTCATCGTAATGTATGGTTGGTTAGACATAAACTTTTTTTGAGGAGTTATACGTAAACTTTTCATTACTTGCAGACATTTGGATTATTTGTCTCGCAAAAACTTATTAAGACATCCTGCTTGAGCTAAACATGCTATATGCTTCCTGCACCTGTCAAGAAATTATAATAGCGTTGACAAACAGAACAATCCGGCATCCTGCTATGGCTACTTAATTATTAGGAAAAGTTAGGGTCAAGGCACCACTATCTTGTATTCTTGTGTCAATTGGTCACACGCACCGCAAAACATGAAATCAGCTCACTACCACTACAAAATCATACCCATTTGCACGTTCCTGCCATTACATTATTATTATTCCCTTTTTGTAATGTGTAGGGTGAAAATATCTTAGAAGGTCCAACTTCCCCCCTGTTCCCTTTCTTCTTTTGACCTCCTTCAACTCTTTGTTCCCAGGCATGGACAGTGCTATAACTAATTAGTACTGCTATTGTGCCCTTTTCAGGTTATTATGCTGCTCCAGAACATCGCACCGGTCTAGTCTATTGTCTTACTTTGCTTGTGAATTACCGTAGTATCTGTATTTTGGATGCTTATGAGAAAGGCAAGCTAATCAGCGAATGCGTAACTGCCAGATTGGAGAAAGTGCTATGGCTGGCATGAGGGTGATCATTTCTGGCTATGTCGGTGGAATGCACAAAGAGTGGAGTCTGTCATGCTGTGGCGTATGACACCCTCGCATTTTGTTAACCGTTAATATCGCTGAATCACTGATGATTTGTACCCCAGTCACGTGTTTGTCATGAAAGCATGTGTAAATCTTTGCCCTAGCAATTTTATAGTATGTGTAAATCTTTGCCGTAGCAATCTTATAGTATGTGTGAATCTTTGCCATAGCAATCTTATCGACCATCGAGCACCATATGCTCTGTTAATGCAGTACTACTACTTGGTTAGTTACCTACTTACCTGTGAACAGAAGAGAAGAATGCTGTCACCTTTTGTTTCGTGGTTAGCTGTTTCATGCTGTGGAATGAGCTAAGCTACTGTATTCTGTGATGAAAATGAGCGACGATGGCTGGTGCGACAACATTTCAATTTCATGTCTGCAGTCGAAAATATGCATTGAAAAGCAGAAAAGAACAAAACTTTCAGAGTGCTTATGAGCAGAACTACGAAAATAACTGTGAATATGCCGCATGGTATGACAAGTGATTATTCTACAATATTTTGTCAAGGTAGCCAGTTGTGGCCTACACAAGATAAGGATTAGTTGTGAGAGGTATTTAATTCTCTTTTTTACTACTGTGCACTATATCCACATACGGTTTTCATGATTTTTGAAAACTTCAAAATGCCTAACTAATAGTGTGCAGCTACACCGCACCTGCATACATAGTGTAATGAAGAAAGAAAAATGGCAACCTCAGCTATAATAGCATATAACTTTCACCCACCTAGCGGGGTATTATCTCGAAGAGAGGCTTTGCAGCCGTACATATATCGAAGGTTACATTTATGTACATACGAAACTACTGTGTACCTGAGCAGGATAATACTACTTGTTCATACAACATAGAAAAGACATATATACTGACATTGCAACCCTTTCTTGGGCTGTTGGGCATCTTCACTTGGATTTATTTCGAAATCGCTGGCGCTTCTTGCCACCTGAGTTATTACTTCCACCCCAAGCACTGCCCCAGAAAAACAATGACATCCAGAATAAAACTGCAAAGAATATCCGCACCGTATCCTGTAATCTTGCCAACTTCTCTTGCCAATCTGCCAAACAGAAAAATAAGATTCTTCAGTCATGTCACGTACAAACAATAGAAAGCCATATGATAAAATGTAGAAAATTGATGGATTGTCACTTGATAAGAACATATATACAGAAACCATTCCCGTACTCTGCTGGTTAAAGGATAAAACTTATTGACTGTTCCAGCTCGGAGCCCCAAACGCAATGTCTCGCTACAACACCGGCATATGTTGCAATCTACTAATGCACTGCATGTATACACTGAATTTCATCGGCACTTCTAATAAATGTTGATGCACTTAACTAACCAACTAAGCTAATTCATGTCTGACTGGATTTATTTCTTTCTTAAATGATGTACCAGCACTGACAGGAACCCTGAAAGCTGAAACTTACGTTTAAACAACATCAACCTACCAAAGTGTTCTATGAGTATACATCTTTCTCGACCACCGTACAAAGGAAAATATTTTTCAAATAATTATGTTTCCTCTAGGGTGTAATGGCATCTTCTTTGTTTTCACATAGCAATGCATATTCAGAGTTTTGAACGTATATCCAAAACTCCCAACAAAAAATTCTACTGGCTGTTCTCTGTGGCAATCATTTATGTGAACTCAGTTTATTGTTTACACTATTTTTATTGACCAACTAGGCTCTGAGGATAGGATAGACCCCGAAGAATGCGGGTCTATTTCGAATGGATAGATCACATCAACAAATCAGGAGAATATAGGAACAATGATCAAGACTTAAGGTAAAACATGGAAAATAATAATATGTTTGGCAGGACCAGAAACATATATGTGATACTCTAGAACTGTGTCGTTCATGTAAAAAATAAGAACTAAGGAGTAATCAGGGAGGTCTGTGGTGGGTGACCATAATCAGCTTGTTGCTAGGGTAACTTGGTCTCAAACATGCAACAACAATGCAAGAGTGACACATAGATTAGCTCAAACGACCACACACACGAAATGATCCTTGTTACAAATAACTTCTACAGCTGTGATGAATAATGCCTTAGGACATTAATAACGTTGTCTAATTCACTGACCACCAAGTACAATGATATTTTATTTAGTGAGCAATTGCTAGTTTTGTGAGTTCTTTTTACACGGTTTGGTGATTTTTTAATCAATTGAACACCCTTTCTTATGGTATATTTAGGTTCGAATTTAGTTACTTCAAAATCAAATGCTTGGACAGTGAAATTGATCTTATTCCAAATTCCAACGTAAGAATGTCATACTGTAGGTTAGAGTTTTCTTTAGGGTGGGTACTCCTCCAGGAGGGGTGGTGGGAGGACCAGTAAAATTCCACCCTCTATTTCTAGGGGCGACAACGACTTTTTGTCTCTTCTCTGAGAGAGTGCGGCCTTCTTTAGACGATCATTACAACATGCATGCCACTGTCTCCTCTGCAGCCTCCCTCACGTCCTCACATGAGCCCCCTCCATCGGCAGCCGCTCTATTCTCCATCGCCGCACACCCCTACCCCTCCTTGGCTCATCTGTAGCCCAGTTCTTTACGGCTTCCAGGACAGCTTTCCCGAGAAGCTGCCCTCCCACCAGCTTCCAGGAGAAGCCAGGCCCCAAATTTGGTGAGGCTTCCACACTAAGGAGCCCCCTAAAAAATTGGTCCTGTATGGTGGCACAGGGCCTCCTGGAAGACTGTCCACGCGCATCCAGCTCAATTGTGCTGGTGATTTTAAGAACTAGTACATACATATTATCTGAGGGTTGACCGCACGAGCCAGTCTGTCAGCTTTGCAGATGCCTGCGTGAGACTGCGAGATACAATCGTTTCGAATGCCAATACTCCAAACGCATCTGGACGGCTGCGGCAGCTTGGCTATCCTGCCTCTCCCTTATCCTCGACCTTGGTTCAAGATGATCAACAATCTTGTAATATTGGCAGGCTACTTCCAACTCCACCACCGCTCACCCTCATGGGCTCTGTATCGCCATCATCCTCATCGCTTGGAATATCAGGAAGGAGCGAACGCTACGGTTTTCAACAACACCTCGCCGATGCCAAGTGCTAATCCAAATCAAGGACGAGACTAGGGAATGGGTTATTGCCGGTGCGAAACATCTAGCAGAGATTAGAGCCTAAGCCATCCCCGGCCCCGGTGATGCCGGGTCATTGTTATTTTCCATTTTGGCCTCAGCCATGTGTCTTTTTTGCTCCTTCTATATCAATATATAAAAGGCAAAAAATTTGCCTTGTTTCGAAAAATAAAATAAAGAAAGACGTTAAAATGGAATTATTTGGTCATTTAAATGTTCTCTACGCAGAGAACAAATATCCCCCCGCAAATTATTCACCTTGCTAAGCACCCGATTCAATTAAAATCTGCCTTTACGTGGGACATACATAGCGTGCTCGATAGCCGTCTCGGAAACTTAAAATTGGCAATCCGGACAGAGAACCGCCGAAATGATTCGAAATCGGCAACATACACCTGAGTAATCCTCTAGAGTTTCATATGACGAACCCTAACTACAACTGATCGGAGAGCAGTGTAAAAACTACAGTGAGCAAACGATGAGGGGGCAAGGCAGTGGCGTTACCTTGAGGAGACGGAGGCGGCGGCTCGGAGGAGGGCGGCAAGGGTCTGCAGCGCTCGGGCACCGGAAGCTGGACCAAGAACGGCAGCCACGGCCCAAGGGAAGAAGACAAACCGCGGCTGACGGTGGTGGTGTTGACTTGATGCGGAGGCAGGAAGGACGGACTGGTGGGAGGGCAGAGCAGCTCCAGGTGGAGGAGGGGAGTAGCGGAAGAGGAAGGGAGCTCGTCGTCGCCATCGGGGATAGAGGTGGGTTGGAATGGGACGACAGACGGAAAGAGAACCTTGAGCTACGGATTCATCTTAGGGCGCGTTTGGTAAGTCGCAGCAAGGCTGGCCCGGCCAGCCAGGTGCGATTCCTGGCGTTTGGTTATTCGTTTTTGTCACTGGATCTGACTAGCGCGCTCCTCAAAGCACGCTTGGGCCAGGTCATGCGAGAACGACCAAATCGGCCGTTTTCTTGGGACATGCCGAGTGGAGCGCAAGGGGTCGTAGGAGGGCGTACACGGGGAGACGTTGCATCCCTTCGGGAACCCGCGCCATTTATTCGCCTCACCGCCCACTCTCCCACTCACTACTGCAGTCGCTCTCCTCTCACCTCTCTCTCCGTCGGTGGTTGCTTCACCGCCGGCACATCTAGCTGAACTGCGAGCATATTCGGCGGGAGAAGAAGGCCGACCATCGTCGAGGAGCTTCGTTGCCACATCGCGAGCACCGAGTCCTCCGGAGTTCGCCGAGTTCTTCGTCAATGGCGGTATGATGATTTCGAGCCCTTCTATGTTTCGTACGCATCATAGATCTGTAGATCCGGCTTCATTTACTAGAGTATATGACATGCACCGTAGATCTACATGGTTTTAGAGTTCATTCTAGATTTGTGGTTGCATAGAATGCAGCTTCCAATTTATTTGGTGTGTTCTTCATTTTGGTGTGTTCTTCATATTGGATCCATGGTTATATACTACGATAGAATGCCCGATCTAAGTTTCTATGGCCTATGATGAAACTGCAGCTACCAAACATGCCCTTTGTGAAAGAGGTTGTGTTACTGAACCTTGTGCTACGTAGAATTAATTGCTTATGATGTGTTCTTGGTTCAGTGGTATCACCTCTTTCAACACTACTCTGTCAGAATGCAAGTCTGAGGCCTATATTTGTAGCAACTTTTCGTGTGTTACGAGTATTCTTCATGCTAGCCGATGATTAAACTAGGCCATCATAGTTGCAAGAAGATTGTCTACAAAATCAAGGGTAATGGCGAGCAGAATGCTATTATTTGCACTTCGTTCTTGTAGGCACTCTTTTTGCCCACTGATGCCTTTGACATATAAGGCTTGAATTGAGAAATTTGTGCCAATGATGAAGGGTTTTAGATTTGCGAGTCAGAGGTGGCACTGTAACCACAAGGCAGACACCAAAATTGAGAAGCATGCACAACTTTACTAGTGTCATCTGCTTGGTTTTGTTGGTTGTCATGCGGTTCGTATTATTGTTCGACAACTGACTGTACTATCTAACTGAGGCATCTGATTGAGTATGTTTTGCACGAAGCCGATGATTACAATGTGTCATAACATGTGTGCAGAGAGGCGACTTGCGTAGGACCTTGAGCGATGTGCACTTGCAATTCATGTGCATACCTCGTGGTCTTACACAGAGTCGTCTCTCTGAGATCTCTGTATGCTATTTCTTATGAGGCAATTTTGTTTGACATACTCCATTTGGTCTATGATTATTTGTGTTAGAGCTGGCACCAGCTGACTGCCAGCAAAAGTCTGAAGCAGCCACAAAGATATGTGCCTGTTCTTTTCTTTTGCTAACTAGTCAGTAGGCGCAAACATGGCTCTACATGTGCTGAGACCAACGAACACTTCTTTTGCATACGATTTTGTGTTGCAAGTATGATTTTCGTGTCATTTTTATGGCCTATGATGTTTGGGCTGGGACACAACCCTCACTACCAGACGTCCAACAAAAGTAGGAACCAGTCACAAATCGTAGTGGCTTGTACTTGCTTTTGTTGGCTTGTCTGGTGGCAAAGTAGTCTCACCCCCCTTGTGCTTCTCTTATAACTGAGGCCATTCAGTACGTTCTGCATGAACAATGATGAAAATTTGAATTAGACAAAGTGTTATAACCGATACCATTATCTTTGTACCATAGTTCGAAGATGAAGTAACCTCTGACCACGGATGACATTGAGACCGTCTTCAAGAGAAGGAAGGCAACGTATGGATGGATCAAGGACACGGTCTCCCCTAACCACTTCTGCAAAGTGGTGCTAGCACCAGGAGTTGGACTCCTCCCAGTTCCTGCCGCCTTTAGGCCCTACTTGGGTGAGGTGCCTGGTGATATCACTGTCAAGACGAACACAGGCTGCATCTGGACTATCACCGTAGCTGATGTCAATGGAAGAGCTTGCCTCGTCAAAGGATGGCCAACATTAGACATAGCTCACAGCTTAGATCTTGGTTATCCGGTCATGTTCAATAAGCTCGGTCAAATGGAGTACAAGGTGATTATCTTCGACAACTCAGGCTGTGAGCTGGTGTGTCGCGTGTCGAAACGCGGACACCGGGGATGACGAACACCCTCTGTTTGTTCGGTAGAGGGGCGCGAGGTGCTTCGAAGCCGGCTCCCGAGCACTAGCACAAACACACGAGATTTTACCCAGGTTCAGGCCGCGTCGCCGCGTAAAACCCTACGTCCTGCTTGTCTGGCTTGATTGATGGTTTGGTGAAGTACAATGCAACGCCCACATCTCTCTCTTTCTACACTTGTGAGCTTATAGGTTCCACCCCGGGAAGGTCTCCGAGGTGTCTCCGTCTAGCCCCCGAGTCTAGGTTCTAAGCTGAGAGAAGCTGTTGGCTATGGTGTGTCCTCCTTCTTCGACCATGGGCCTCCTTTTATACTCTAAGGGGACACCACAAGTGGTCGCGCTGGAAGCCCGCCACCGGGGCAGGGCACGCGTCGCGCCGTTGCTCCAAGTGGCAGCCACCAGCCGTCTTCGTGGCACCGTCCAAGCCGCGCTGTCCTCCATGCCGCTGGCTTCGCCGGGGCGGAGGCGACGGCTAGTCCGGTCTAGTCCGCGGCCCGGGCATCGCGCTGAGCCCTGCGCCTGCTCGGATGGGACAGCGCGTTGGGTCTTGTCGATGTCACGCCTGCGCCGGGCAGCAGGCTCGAGTAGTCTTGTCTGTGACGTCTACTGCGCTTCCTTCCCTGCAAAGCTACCCCTCCCAGGCGGCAGTGCAGGAATCTTGTGCCACGTTGATGGTCCCCGCCCTCCGGGGCGGGGTGGTTCCCGGGTCCGTTCCACCGCAGGGTGTGGGTTCAACGCCCCGGGGCCTCCTCTGGTTGTGGATGCGACGCCGCGGTGACGCCACGGGTTCCTCCCGGGGCGCGCATCCGGCGCACGGGGGTCCCCCTCTTCTCGTACGCCGACAGTAGCCCCCGGGCGTCCTTGGGCGGCCAATGGTTGAGGGCCGCCCGGGGACGCCCATCGCGCGCCCGAGTCGGTCAAACTTGGCAACTACCATGACGTCACCCGCGGCGGCACGCGCTCGAGTGGGAGCGCCTCGGTTCCTGCGAAAGCTATAACTGCAGCGCGGTTCCTGGTGGTGGCCCCACCACGCGCCTTGGGGTCGAGGAACGGTTTTAATGCGGGGCGGGATGGGAACCGCCCACATGCCTCGTCTCCTCCACGCCCCCAGGCTATATTAGGGCCGGCGCGGCCTGAGTCTTGCCTCCGCTCTCCCACTCGTCTCCTGCCTTCTTCTCCCTTCGTCTCTTCCACTCCAAACCGCCCCTAGCTCGCCCTCGATGGCATCCAAGAAAAAGACGGCCAAGAAAGGCACAGCTAAGAAGACGGACCGCATGTCCCAGCGCGAGCTCTCCTGGGAAGAGTGGCGCACGTCCCAGGCCTTCTTCCCGCCGGGATACGTGATGGAGCACCTCTCCGGCCTGAGGGATGTCGTTGCTAGCAAGAGCAACGAGAACGGCCGGACCATGATCTTCCACACGTCTTCGCCGCCGGATCGCCTGAAGCCCCTCGACGTGTGCGTCTTTGCGTGCTTCCTGCTGGCGGGGTTGGCCCCACCGATGTCGCTCTTCCTCCACGCGAAATTGTTGGAATACGGTTGGCCTTAGCCCAACTCCACCCCAACGCCCTGCTGCTGCTGGCCATCTTCCAGCACTTCTGCGAAACCTTCCTCGGCGTCAAGCCGAGCGTGGCCCTCTTCCGCCACTACTTCTATCCCCGAGTCGAGGTCGGGGACGCGATCTCCGGCTCAGTCACCTTCAGCTTCCGCAACAACCTCGCCGGCACATTCGTTCCCCTCAACAAGCGGTGCTGGGAGGAATGGCGACAGGATTGGGTCTTTGTTCGCTTTCCGACAGCGGATGAGGCCCTCGCGGAACCCACGGCGGTGCCTATCCGCCCGGAGAGCTGGTCCGCCCTTGGGGACCGAGACGCCGAGCTGGCTCCGGTGTATCGCCGGATCCTTTCCTTCCGCGAGCGCGGCCTGACCGGCCGCGATATCGTGGCGCACTTCCTCAGCCACACCATCGCTCCTCTGCAGCTCCGCTCCCACTGCATGTGGGTGTACGTGGGCACTGGCGACAAGACCAGGTTGTTCAAGTCGAAGGTGCTGCCCGGAGGTTTAAGCGGCCTGGTGAACGACCTCTGCGGGGGGTCCGCGGAATACGTGGGCCTACCCGTGGGGGTCGTTCCCTTGTACAAGGATGAGGACCTGGACAACATCATCTCGTCCATGCCCGAGTGCGACGAGTGAGGGATCCTCTCATCGTGGCGTGCCCCGGGAACGGTGCTCCCCCGGGCCCCCTCCGTGGGGCCTCCGGTTGCCGATGGCTCCCGCCGTCGCCCGGGAACGTCACTCCCCGGGGGGTCTTCCCGGACTGGGAAGCGCGCCGTCGTAGAGGAGGAGGATGACACCGACCCGGCGCCGCTATACCATTGCCCCCGCGTTCCGGCGAGACCCCGGACCGCGGAGGAGCTGGCCGCCGCGGGCTACGTGCCCTCGGACGACGAGCTCCCTGGGGAAGCTCTCCCGGCTCCCCCACCACTCGGGGGCTTTCTCGCGAAGGGGTGTTGGTCCCTCCGCCTGGACTCCGCCAGGTAATTCGCTTTCCCTTTGAATGTTTCTTTCTTCTCGGGGCACGCCTCGCCCCTGACTGATTTCTTGGTGTCGTGGCAGCCCCCAGCCCCCGGCTTCGTCCTCGAAGAGGGCTCACGCCGAGTCGGGAGCCTCCGACCCCCCATCCAAGAAGGCCTGCGCCGGTGAAGCCCCCGAGGCGAATGTCACTCCGCCGGCGGCGTCCACGGCTAAGGGTATGCCTACATGATCCGCCCCCTATGGGCAGAGCGCGCGCCTCTTCACTTCTGATTTCCTTTTGCCTCTTGTTTCTTGTCAGGTACCGCGCGTGCCTCCTCCGCCCTCGAGATTGTGGCGGTGGAGTCGGCCTCCGTGGATTGCGACGCCGGGGAAAACCTCGGGTTCGAGAGGCGCTCCTCAGCGAGGCCTCTCCGCCTCGGCCCCGACCCCATGGAATTGGACGCGGAGCTGCCACCCCCCGCCCTGGGTGATGGCACTCTCTCGGCCGTGCCTCCTCCCCGGGTGGTGGGCGGCCCCTCGAGCCCTACTGGCCCCTCTTCTCTGGTTCTCCGAGCTAGTCGCGGGGTGGTCCCCGCGGCTGGCCTTGTCTTGGACGCCTCCGTCTTCTCCTCGGCGCACAGCGTGCTGGACGGCGTGGAGCAGCACCAGCAGCTGCTGGCGGACGCCGCCGCCAGGGCTAAGGAGGAGAACGAGTGGACCAGGGAGCTCCTCCTCCTCCAGCGCGCGGAGATTGAAGAACACCGCCGCGGACTAGAAGAGCGCGTGGCTTTGGTCCAAGCCCAGGAGCAGCGGGCGGCCGCTGCCCAGGCCGAGGCCGAAGCCGCACTCGCCACCGTGGCACTTGCTGCGGAAGAAGCCTCCTCCCTGAAGGCCAACGTGCAGCGGGTCCTGGTGGCCGCTGTCGCCGCAGCTAGGCGCGCGGAGAGCGGCCAGCCCGGGGTCACGGGGCGGCGCATCAGCTGGTGGCGGCCCAGCAAGAGGCACACGCCCTTGAGCTTGTCTCCCTTGAGCAGGAGAGGGTGGCCATGGTGGACGCCCATCACCTAGCCCTGGCGAGCGCCGAGGCGTGAGTCCGTGAACAGGCTGATTCTCTGCACGAGTTTCAACTGACAATCGAAGGGCTCCGTAACGAAGCCGACGCCGCGGCCGAGCGGGAGCGCGAAGCCTCGGGCGTGGCGGCGGCTCGTGAAGAAGAACTCCGCCGCCAGCTGGGAGACGCCGAGTCCCAGCTCGCCGGGCTGCAGCAAAGGCTTGACGAAGCGTCCTCCGAGTTGAGCGCCCGTGACCGTCGACTGGAGCGCGTGCGCCGGACCAGCAAAGAGAACAAGCTCAGCGCTCGCACGGCCCTCGAGCAGCTCAGCAAGGCAGATCAGCGGGCCGAGTTGGATGCTGTCGGCCTTCGCAGCATTGCCGCCCGGGCGCAGAGAGTGATGGCCGCCATAGATCTCCCCCCGGGAGATTTCGGCGGTATTGACGTCGCAAGTCTCTCCGGGTTCTTCGCCGACATGGTGGGGAAGATGGAGGTCTTGAAGGAGACGATGGTGCAGTGTCTCCATGTCGAGGGCGTCGAAGCTGGCGCCCCGGTGGTCGAGCAGGTGAAGGCAAGGCTACGGAGGAACTGAGTCCTCCCGGGGCCCACCCCCTTGTAATCCCGGGTGCCTGTGCAATAAAACAGTAGCTATCCCAGATAGGTCATGTAATCACTTATCTTGATTCCCTGTTATGCATGCGTTCCTTATTTTGTCGATCCCCGCGTTTTCCCGAGGGCCGGAGTCAAAGGTCTCAGCCCGGCGAGTTTTCCCTGTGTTCCGGGGGTACCCCTGCGCGCCCTGCGCAGGTCCCGGGAGGGCGTTGGACCGGATCCAGCAGTACCCCGGGACACGTCTCCGTGCAAGAGTCGCACCATTCATTGGGGAGCTGTCCCGGCAGAGGTCCCCGGGGCTTGACACCCGAGCAAACCTCCGAGGACCGCATCTCCCCTTTGAACGCCCTTTCTACACTCAGGCCTCGCCGCTATGGTCCATGCCTCCTTCCCCAGGGAAAAAACGGGACGACCTGTGTGAGCAATGCGGTAGGGAATGCGATTTGGGTTAAAGTACTTAGCTCGTTGGCCATGACTTCCCCCGTTCAGTTTTGCCCGTGGGAACCGTCGGGGTTCCCGGGCTCCTCGGCGGGGATGGCCGAGTACTCCAAGCCTCTGCGCTTTGCTCACCAAGAGCTCTCCCTCCTTCCTTCCCCTCAACTTTTATGAGGCATCTGCGCACCCTGGTTCTGAGTGCGGGTTTCGTTCGATACCTTCGATGCCCAATCCGCATGTTGGGTACATCTTGGTTCGAGTGCGTAGGGAATCCCCTCCCCCCCCCGGCTCAGGTTTGGGCCTATGTTTCTCGTGCGGGAAGTTGAGGCGTCGGGTAGGAGAGGAAACACACTGATAAATACAAACTGAGTTCATTAGATAGCAAGGGAAAACAGTTTTCTAAAGGATACAACGGGCTACACTCGAGTATGCCCGTCTCCGTCTTCGTCCGTCGTCCCCGGCGGATCTCTCCGTGGTAGAGCGTCTTTTTCCATGGCCTTGATACACCGCCCGCGGCTTTGGGCCCCCAGGGAACGCTCCAGCCCCCGGGCTCAATGGCCCCTTGGCTTCTTAGCGGTTCCCCTTGCGCCCGGGTGGGTAGGACAGGCCCGGACGTAGTGTCCGGGTTGGCCGCACGCGTGGCACAACCCTGCCGGGCCGGTCCCCCCCGCTCCAGCTTGGTACTTCTTCCTGATGTTGGCGAGGTCGCGGAGGGCGCGACATTCGCTGGCGTCGTGGATTCCGGTGTCGTGTACGGGCACCATGGCGCCGCCGTGTCCCGTACTCGCCTTATTCCCTCGCCGACGGGGACCCCCAGAAGCTCCTCGGGGAGGTGAGCTCCCCCCGCAGGGCCGCACGCAGGTCCCCATCGCCTTGCTGCATCCGCGCCGCGCTCATCGTCTTCGGCCCCGAACCTTCGCGGGAAGGGAACTGAAAGCCTTCCTTCCTCCATCCGGGCACACTTGTCGGCCAGGGCGTACAGCTCCGAGGTGGTGTAGACATCGCGGCTCCCGAGCTTCTTTAACATGCGGATGTCGCGAACGTTCCGGCGGAACGTCCGGATGACCAGCGCGTCAGGAGCGTCGGGGATGTGGCTCAGGATGTGCCGAAACCTCAGCGTGAATCCCCGAAGGGTTTCGCTGGGTCTTTGCACCACTGTGTCGAGGTCACTCAGTGACCCAAGGCGCAAATATTTGCCCTGAATCGACTGCGCGACCCGAGCGCAGAGATCCTGCCATGAAGCCACGGACCCCTCGGGTGAGAACACCAGCCGGGTGCCCGCGGGCAGGGCGACGAAGGGGCTTTCGAGCCCGATGGTCCCGCGTGCAGGGCCGTGGTGGCCGGGCCTAGTGGCGCGTGCCCACCCTCCGGCTCCCAGCGTGGCGTGAAACGGTGCCATGCAAGCCTCGAGTCCCGACGATGAAGCACGGGCGCCCGGCCCAGATGTCGCGTGTCGAAACGCGGACACCGGGGATGACGAACACCCCCTGTTTGTTCGGTAGAGGGGCGTGAGGTGCTTCGAAGCCGGCTCTCGAGCACTAGCACAAACACACGAGATTTTACCCAGGTTCAGGCCGCGTCGCCGCGTAAAACCCTACGTCCTGCTTGTCTGGCTTGATTGATGGTTTGGTGAAGTACAATGCAACGCCCACAACTCTCTCTTTCTACACTTGTGAGCTTATAGGTTCCACCCCGGGAAGGTCTCCGAGGTGTCTCCGTCTAGCCCCCGAGTCTAGGTTCTAAGCTGAGAGAAGCTGCTGGCTATGGCGTGTCCTCCTTCTTCGACCATGGGCCTCCTTTTATACTCTAAGGGGACACCACAAGTGGTTGCGCTGGAAGCCCGCCATCGGGGTAGGGCACGCGTCGCGCCGTTGCTCCAAGTGGCAGCCACCAGCCGTCTTCGTGGCACCGTCCAAGCCGCGTTGTCCTCCATGTCGCTGGCTCCGCCGGGGCGGAGGCGACGGCTAGTCCGGTCTTGTCCGCGGCCCGGGCATCACGCTGAGCCCTGCGCCTGCTCGGATGGGACGGCGCGTTGGGTCTTGTCGATGTCACGCCTGCGCCGGGCAGCAGGCTCGAGTAGTCTTGTCCGTGACGTCTGCTGCGCTTCCTTCCCTGCTAAGCTACCCCTCCCGTGCGGCAGTGCAGGAATCTTGTGCCACGTTGATGGTCCCCGCCCTCCGGGGCGGGGTGGTTCCCGGGTCCGCTCCACCGCCGGGTGTGGGTCCAACGCCCCGGGGCTCCTCCCCGGGGCCTCCTCTGGTTGTGGATACGACGCCGCGGTGACGCCACGGGTTCCTCCCAAGGGCGCGCATCTGGCGCACGGGGGTACCCCTCTTCTCATACGCCGACATGGTGAGACAGTGCCCTGAGCACCCACTGAACTTCAAGAAAGACGAAGACGAGTAAGCTAGTGGATCAGACTGTTAATGTTCGTCCTGCTCGTTAGACCAGACTATGTTTGTGCCCTATTTTAAGCTACTTCTGTATCTGGATTATGGTACTTGGTTAAAACTATTGTGCTGCTATGTTATGTGGATCATGTTTATTTGTGTGTCTTTCCTACGCCCGGTAACCTCACCACAAGCTGGAAGAGGTAACTGTAACAACAACATTGCATAGCACCAAACACATGCCTAGTTGCATTTGAGTATGTTGTTGGTGTAACCAAACAGGCAGTACAAGTGGCTAAGCCCATGCCACGTTCTTTGCTGCAGGCTGCCAAACAAATCCAACAACACGGATTAGAGCCTGCATTTGGTCGGCAGGGCCCTTTGGAGCCTGCCCCCAGCGAGGTGCAAAACACCTGCTGGCTACCAAACGCGCCCCTACTGCTACTGTTTTTCTGCTCACGGATGGGATGGCATCATGGCGTCAGAAAATCCCTCATATGGTCCTTGCCAATGTAAAATGGCAGCGGGTGCCTTTGGCTCATCCTGTGTCAAATAGAAAATCCCCAGAAATTAGTCAAAAACTGGTCGAAGCAAATAACTTAACTGTGATTTGGACACTGCAATTAGATCTGGCGTGGATTATCTTCCGAACACGTCATGAGATGAACCGCGTTTCTTCGGCAGCTGCAGACACACTTGAGTCGACAAGCGGTAGAGTTGGCCTGGCGCTTACTCGGCAGGAGATAGCGGACACCCTTGATCTCCCCGCCGAGCTCATGCCCTTGACCATATCAGACAAGAGTGGGAGGAGAAACAAATTGAGGGGAGATCACAAAGATATGCTGGGGTTTTGTGTGAAGATGTATGAGTGTGGAGATATGGGAAGACTAGTAGGCCTTGGCGCGGCGGCACGCCGCGCCCGTGGGCATGTTGCTCCATGTAAGGTGAAAAACGTCACCATCTAAATTCTTTGGTCTAGGCTGAAAAAAGGATATATAGCAATAGAAGGCGAGGCGCCCCATCGTACGAGTCGATGAGCCAGCACAGAAGGCAGCAGGGAAACACGATAAACAATACACGACATCACAGAACGGGGAACATGGAAGCCTAGCTTAAGTAGCTTAGATGTCTCAATCCACATCTAAGACGACATACCGCTAGTTTCTACGGTCGTTCGAAATACATATGGACACAACCCTTGAACATTGTAGCGCAGATAATGACGACCAACCCGACCTGAAAGCCAGCTTTGCGAGCAAATTCGACCCAGTTCGCCTTCTCCAAGCAAAATCTGCTTCTCTCATCCTTGAACCATTTTCCTACGCAAATGTTAATTGGTTCAGACAACAAACAGATTTGCCCTGACGAGGGGATGACAAGGTGTCGATAAACACTGCTTGTAATTTTCTGCAAAATTGAGGAGAATCATCGGTGACAACGTATATAGATAATTGGAGTATATGAAAAGACATTTAAATTCGCTGTAAGTAATTACTTAAGCTACGCTCAAGATCTTTCTCCGTGAGCTTAACAATAAGAGAGCCGACACGTTCGTAATGCTCGCTAGCAAAAATAACCACTTTATCGTCTTGTCTACGAGAAAGTGACAACAAAGGAGGTTTCACCAAAGCACCAAGAATATCGCCATGTCCTACAACCGTGTTTCCAGTTAATAGCAGCGCGCAACAAGGTCCTAACTTTGAAAAACTAAGTACAACAAACGTGATCTACCGATGAGCCATAGGTGGTGTTTATTCGCTGTAACGTACCTTGTTTGGCAAGGGAAATCAAATGACATTGACATGATCTTCTGTATGTACATTGAAGGTTAGTAAATTAGTCGTCAGTATATATGTCAACAAATAACTATATATCTCTCTAGAAAAAATGCCATATGTAGTATAACCTGGCTCCTCCTCGATCATCGGCTTCTCCACTTTCCACTGGTCATAGATAGTAGCCCTGAAGAATTCCTGGTCACCATCTAAACTCACCACTATCTGATCGTAATAATACAAATAGTAGTGCTCGATAAGACCTTCCCAGTCGCCCCCCGTTATCAGTGTCCTTTCTTCTTCCCCTTCTTCTTCTTCTTTGCTGAGATCAAGTCGATAGAGAAATCCATCCTGAGTCACGATTTTCATCTCTTGGCCACCAGTAATTTCAGTTAACTGATCCCTGACATAGCAAGGAACACTACAAAAAAAAGAGGAGTCATTTTCTTCTGTCTGTCCCTACACTTATGTACAAATTTCTGAACTGGTGATAAGTACATCACAATCTATGGCGCAATGTTGGTCACAACACTTATATGGGATCAGAAGGAGTACAACATAATCTGATTTTGCATGACCTAGAGACAAAGTGCGTACAAAAATTAACATGACTTCTACTATGCATTGTGTGCAGTCAGCTAGACGTGCACGTGTAATTAACTGGCCTACTTACCATGTGATCTGTGTAGCGCATGTGCATAGTTAGCAGGAAGGAAGAGCTCCGTCTGTTCTCCATTCTACACGGGCCTTCAAAACTGAAGCACACTGGGCAAGGAGCCTAAACAAAATAAGATTTTGGTATATGTTAGAGCCACCCGGATGTAGTGCATGTACAGATTGGAAATAACCAGATACCATCCTCGATCGAGACGGGAAGTAGAAACGACGACGGCTTGGAGTAGAGCCCCGCAGCAGGGGACATGTGTGAGAAGCAGGATGCAGGGACCGTCGGACCGGGAGCGCTGGATAAGAAAAGGGCACCGTGTAGCAGCGAGGACGGCGTCGGGGTGGAGGTGTGACGGGAAGCGTGGTAGTAGGACCGACGGGCTTGGACGAGGGGTGGGGAGGAAGAGGGGGGATATGAAGGAGGCGAACAGAGGAGGCGGATGAGCTGGTGGTGGTCCGGCGGAAGGGAGTGGACTGGCATATATAAGAGGAGGATAAACAAGCCGAACGCCCTCTCCAAGCAACGCGTAGATGCACGCGAGTAAATATGCAAGTAGGAACGAATATAGGCAGACGGCGAGCAAAGGTAGACACGGGAAGACACCAGGCAAACTCCACCGACGCGCAAAGCACGCGTAATCAAAGAACGAACCCTCCCGGTTTACTACGAAGTTACGTGTCCAAAAAAATACATAGTCTTAAATCTAGTCGGCCTAAGTGTACTGTCTTTATCATGGCCTTGATGACTTCGCAGACTTAAATCTTGGCAGGTCCTCCCGCCTTCCGCCTTATGCCTTGTGAGCCAGCTACGTGGCCGCGTATCGGAGTACGCAAGTAGGCCATCCGAGGCCTGAGTTACATAGGCGGCCAGACCTAGGGTTCGCAACGAAGCTATGCGTCTATAAGAATACGTAGTCCTAAGCCTATTAAGCATTGTACCCTTATTATGAGTCTGATCACCTCGTGGAATTGTACAAGCCTTCAAGTCGGCCGTCTCCCGCCTTCCGCCCTGTGCACCAAACTATCCGGGCCGCGTATCAGAGTATGCCCGTACGCTGCCCATGGCTTGACTTATAGAAAAACGGGCGGAGAAGAAGAAGGGTGGGAAGCAACTTGAGACCTGGGAGCTACCTGTAGTGGGGAAAATAAGGAATGTTACAGCACCACTTACAACGTATCACACTATTTCTCAAAGGGGTTTATTAGTTCTGTGCCCTGGTGAGCTCTAGTTTCCTTGTCTGTGCCCTACCTTCGTAGTTTTCCTCGTCCGTGCCCTACCTGGCTCTTTCGAGGCCCGCGGACGGCCAAACGCGCCGTTTCCGTCTGGTCAACCTCCTTTGACCGTCACTTGGCCTGACTGGTGGGGTTGGCCTGGGCAGCTCATTTTGGTCAATCCTCTTTGACCGTCACTACGCTGACTACCGGTTGGAATCGCGTGGGGTCGGCTAGTGGGGTCGGCTAGGGTTCCCTAGCCCACCGCCCACCGCTGCTAATAAAAGGGGGCCGCCCTCGCCGGAGAAACGCCCATTATCTCTCTCTCTCCCTCCCTCGAAAATGTGGTGGAGCCCACCCTCGCCGGAGAGCCCCTACTCACCGATGTCGGACTCGGAGCTCTACTCGCCTGGTTGCTGCACGCCATGCAGGAGGAGGAGCGGGAGGAGCGGCTAGAGGCGGAGAACCTTTTCCGCAAGCAGCAAGGGCTCTCCCCTTGCGCAAGAAGAAGGAGAAACCCTACGAAGTGGCGCGTGGAGATCTTCCGCCGCAGTCCCCCGTCTACGAGTACGGGGCGTCGGAGTCCTCAGACGAGGCCTACTCGGACGAGGAGCGCGGGCCTGCTGTCGTGGACCAACCGCCCGCGGCCGTCATCATCGAGCCCATTGCGCCCATCGCCGAGGCCAATGTTGTCATCGAGGACATCTCTGGCGACGAGAACTCCGACGACATGGAGTCGTACGAGGGGACGACGAGGAGGACGATGAGGAGGACGATGAGGACGACTTCGGCAACTCCGACGCCTCTGAAGTCACCATCAGTCCCCCGCAGCACCCATGAAGAAGAAGAAGTAGTAGTAGTAGCTGCAGTATTAGTTCATGTTTTAGGGTTTAAATCGTTTGTTTCTATGTAGTAAATCTTTTATTATGATCGTTTATCTTCTTTAACTAATGCATTTACACGTGATTGGACGTGACGGGTAGGCTAGCCTACGCTAGCGGTGAGGCAGAAGTTCTGCGACGCCTTCAATGGCCATGTCCATCCGTGCACGCTACATAGACGCAAGGTGGACTACGGCATGTCATTGCCACGGCATGCCACGCATGCAATCAATGTGCACGCAGTTTCACACAGTGGAAGGCTCTCAGATGTGTCTCATCCTCATCGTGGGTAAACATGAATGGATACACAGAGAAATATATCTAAAAATGATCTGCTTCGGATTCTGAATGTACTTTCCTTTCACACAAGTAGATAAACATGAACGGATACGTGCCGCTCGTCTCGTTCTGTTCTGCCATATGGTCAATGTAGATATAAATGATCGAACAGATTGCACCGACTGGCGCAAGCGATCGAGCTGTAACGCAACTACGCGCTTGGAACGCGACCGACATCGCTGTAGTATGCATACTGAAAACTTAATTCAAAAATCGCATTGGAATGATACTAGTCTACGAGAATGAAAACCCTACGAGAATGAAAATCGCATTACGTTCATTACAAAAATATCGCGTAAATGATTCTGATGATCTTAGTTAAACAAACACTCGCCAAACAGTAGACAGTAGTTCATACATATGTTTAGGATAAATCTAAACCCAAATTTAAACAAAATTCGGTGTCCTGTCGCAGACCCTGCTCTAGACGCACCTCGTTCATCACCTCCTCAAACTTGGCATCCGCACGGCGACGCTTCTCCGCGCGGCGCTCCGAGCGCACGGACTTGGTGAAAACGTGCGCATCCAGCTCAACTTGGTCGACGATCTTGAGGAGGTCCTCGCCGTCGTCGCTGGAGGCCGATTCGAGGCTTGAGAAGGACTCATCGTCGCTGGGCTCGGTAGACGGTGCCGGCAGCGGTGGGGCACGCGCTGCGGCCCGCGAGGACCCAGCCTCCCCATCGTCACGTCGGGGCGGTGGGCGTCGCGGCGGTGGGGTAGGGGAATTGGGCCTGGGGGTGCGTAGACCATTCCAGTTGGTCATGCGGCGGCGACCGCGCATGCGGCCCACATCCGAATGTCAGAGGCGGCTCTCCTCCTCGAGGCGGCGCTCCTCCTCGACGCGGCGCTCCTCCTCCTCGTAGTTGGTTAAGCGGCGGCGACCGCGCATGCGGCCCACATCCGATTGTCGGAAGCGGCGCTCCTCCTCCTCGTAGTCGCTCGCGGATGGGGATGACATGGGGGTGAGAAGGTGAGAACGGAGATGGGTGGCGAGATGGATGGCGAGAAGGCGGATGGAGGGGTATAAATGGTGCGGAGTAGGCGGGAAATGCTACGCATATGGCGGGAAATGCTACGCATATAGCACGCAACGCGAAACTGGCACATAGATTCCTCTCACCAAGTTTGATGAACTTGGTCAAATTTGGTCAAATATCCATGGGTTTCAAGCTGACTTACGCGAAACTCGCTGGGTTTACGGTTTTGATATTACAAACAAGATTGCGGAAGCAAAGAATCCAAGAAAATTGACCACTAACTTTTATTTGGTGCAAAATTCTTATTTTTTTCAAGTAGGTATGACAAAAAAGAGTGAAAAATGAACGTTCATAATTTGTACGGAGAGCATGACATATGGGAGGCATACCTCGTTTTATTTTTTTTTTTTAGTTTTTAGCTATATTTCACACCTCGTTCTCGCGGATCGCTCATAGCCTGCCCACATGATCCTTCTAGAAGAACGATCGGACGGCTGCAAGGTTTGTGTGGGGTTTCAGCCAATCAGATCACAGAATGAGCTTCTCGCGGATCACCCCGAGTCTGCCCGCAGAATCCTTCTAGAAGAACGATCGACGGCTGTAGTTCAGCGCTAGGGTTAGATCGACGGTCATTGTTCGGCGAGGTTTGGGACGGGGTTTGGAGGCACTCAACGGGGTTTTGAAAAGTTTGAAAGTTTCATTTTGGAGTGACTAAGAAGGATCCAGGCTTATATTTTCATTTTCATGTTTTAAACTTGTTTAAATGTTGGTCAAAGTTAGGATTGACCGATATTTGAAATGAGCATAAAAAATTCAAAAAAAAATCAAAAAAAGGAAAAACCTGCGCACATAGTCTTCTTATGTCATATACTAACGATTCAAGTTGATAAACAAGGTCTATATACATTCAAATGAAAAAAATGATGTATCTATTGTGATATCTCAAGCTATGTCGTTTGGGACGGGGTTTGGAGGCACTCAACGGGGTTTTGAAAAGTTTGAAAGTTTCATTTTGGAGTGACTAAGAGGATCCAGACTTAGTTTTTCATTTTCATGTTTTAAAGTTGTTTAAATGTGTTGGTCAAAGTTAGGTTTGACCGATATTTGAAATGAGCTTCAAAAATTCAAAAAAAATCAAAAAAAGGAAAAACCTGCGCACATAGTCTTCTTATGTAATATACTAACGATTCAAGTTGATAAACAAGATCTATATACATTCAGACGAAAAATTCATATATCTATTGTGATATCTCAAACTATGTCGTATGAACTCAAGGTTGAAGAGAAGTGGTTTTGGATTTGCAACATGGAAATTTCAAAAACCTCACCAAAGTTTCATTTTGCAGTGACTAAGAAGGATTCGGGCTTAGTTTTTCATTTTCATGTTTTAAACTTGTTTAAATGTTGGTCAAAGTTAGGTTTGACCGATATTTGAAATGAGCCTCAAAAATAAAAAAAAATAAAAAAGGAAAAACCTGCGCACATAGTCTTCTTATGTCATATACTAACGATTCAAGTTGATAAACAAGGTCTATATACATTCAGACGAAAAATCCACGTATCTATTGTGATATCTCAAACTACGGCGTATGAATTCAAGGTTGAATAGAAGGGTTTTTGGACTTGCAACATGATAATTTCAAAATACTCACCAAAGTATCATTTAGGAGTGACTAAGAAGGGTCCAGGCTTAGTTCGCGCCCAAAATTTACACTAGTGTGCGCCAGTGCGCGTCCAGAGCACGCCATGGCGCGTCCAGAGCACGCCATGACGCGTCCAGAGCGCGCACTTAAGGTGTTCGACAGAAGTAGCATAACAAATATTACAAGTTTCCTCAAATGTTCACACTTTTTTCTTGCTCCTTGTGTGATTAGATGGGGCCACGACCTTGCTCCGGGTGGTCCTGCTGGATTTGGACCAATTTGGTCCACAACCTCCCCCTTCTTGTGCTTCTTGGCTTGTTTGTTCTTTGCTTGTTTGTTCTTTGCTGCTGGTGCTGCTGGAACCGTTGTTGCTGCTGGTGCTGGGTTACTTCCAGTAGCCGAAGCTGGTGGTCTCGGAGGCGAAGCTACAAATGGCTCTCTTTCATCCTCATCATCTGAAGTATCTTTTTCCAATCCAGCATAAACTGCCGACACAAATGCTTCCTTTTTAGTATCTTGAATAGAAGCTTCTCCTTCCGTAGCTTCTGTTGACGACACCCATTCTTTTTCACCACCTCTCTTCCTTTTACTAGTCCTTGGTTGCCAAAATCCTTTAGTTTTACCCTTCTTACTTGTCCTTGAGCTGGCATTCGAGATTCAAGTGAAACAAATATTAACAAATATGGAAAATATGTTTACTAGTGCATACAACAACCATTCTAGACACACATACCTAGCTGAAACCGCGGCTGCTGCGGCTTTTGCTGCGCTGCGGCTGCTTCTGCTGCGGCTGCTTCATCTGCGCCCCATCCTTGGTCTTGTACAAATGGAAAGGGGACTGCAGTGTTGCATTTCCTTTGAATATGCCCCACTATTCCACATCTTTTGCACGGACGCCTCTTTATGGTTGCACCCTCTGCAGCTCCTCTCATTTTGTGTACCCTTGGCCTTCCAGGTGCTCTGTTTAGCACTGGAGGGTATAGATAGAATCCTGGATCATACACTTCCCATTGGTCTTTTCCCAATAAAGCAGGCACGTTATCAGCATATGCTGCCTTAAACTTGGCAACAGAGAAATTCAGACACATACGGATCAACTTTGCCCTTTTCGCCTCCGATGACGTTCAGGAAGAACAGGGCATGTATACATGGCTTGCCACTGAGCTCCCATCGCCTACAACTACATGTCCTCCCTGCCAAATCCACTGGATACCTCCAACTCCCTCCTTTGCAGGTATATGTCAGCTCAGCCGTAGTGCTAGTTCGTCTGATATGTGACATAACACCCTGCATATTTCTTCCTCGCAAATGCAAATTCTTGATCACACTTGGAATGATGAGATGGCCAGCATATGAAAGTCCAATTCTATGACGCAATACCATCTTCTGCATTATCATCTGCCTGATCTTGTCAAATATTTCCCACACCATTAGACCTTTCAGTCCCTTAATCTTTGCGTTGAAACTTTCAGCAAGGTTACTTGTCACATAGTCCACCTTGCACATGTGTCTAAATAAGCTTCTCGTCCACACCTTTCCGTGATGTTGTTCCAAGTATGCTTGCACATCAGGATTTTCAGCGTACATAGCCCTCAAGTGGCGGTTATACTTCCTCTCGCTGCATGTGTACGCTGCTGGCCAAAGGTTGTCATCAAATACTTTCCCCCTGAATTTCTTCTTGAAATTACCAGCAAGATGTCTCATACATTCCCTATGCTCTGCATCAGGAAACACAATTTCTACCGCATTCTCCAAACCCTTGCAAGCATCTGTATGAATTACCAATCCAGCAGGGTTCCCTATGACCTTGCGTAAATTTTCCAAAAACCACCTCCAACTAAGCTCGGACTCCACCTCCACCACACCAAAAGCAACTAGAAAAAGCCAGTTGTGTCCATCAACTGCACAAGCAGCTACTAACTGTCCTTTCCATCTTCCAGTTAGAGCAGTTGCATCCATAGCCAAATATGGCCTGCAACCGTTTAGAAACCCTTGAGAGCAAGCCTTGAAAGAGACAAAAGCCCTCCTGAAGCAATTTCTCTCTGTTTGTTGTCCTTTCTCTTTGTACTGCATAGTCACATGATCGATTTCTACCACACTACCTGGACTTGCCTTCTCCACCTCAGCTTTGTACGTGTACAACAAGTGAAAGCTATCTTCCCACCCGGTACCATATATGTTTTTAAGGGCCTGTTCTCTAGCAGTCCATAACTTCATGTAAGGTAGCTTCTCCTCCATTCCATATTGCTCAGAGATTTTTTGGCCGAGGGTAGTTGCTCCAATGGTTGAGTCCTTTCTTAGCCATGGAGTCATCACGTCTGTCAGCCACTTGTTGGTTGCTAAGAATGTTTTATGCGATTCCACCTTAGCTTGACAAGTGTGAGGATAGTTGTTATACCTTATCTCAATCATGTTTTTCCCATCGTCATGAAAGGAACGAAGCTTCCCTTCCACACGAGTGGCATGCAACTTCCACTGACACCTCAAATCTGGGCAGTGAACCGTATACTTTTCTAACTCACTCTTCTCAATGTCAAAAATATTGTTGGTCTTGATGCAGGACGTTGTAAGTGCACTCCGAAGTTCATCCACATTTCTGAATCTTGTCCCTGGAGCAAGTACAGGATTATCTCTGTCCCACTCAAGCACTGGCTTGTCATCGCCATCGTATTCATCTGGAATCAACATGTCTGCGTTCTCCTCCTCCTCTTCAGAATCAATTTGTCCAAGCGGAACGACAATGGTACTATGGCCCAGTTCATCCACCAGGTCAGGAAACATCTTCTCATCTTCATCATCGTTCCGCGGCACGGCATCATCGGGCACCGCTTCATCGTCTGAATTAAGCTGACCAGCACCTGCACCACTGGTCTGACCTGCACTGGGCTGACTTACACTGCCACTGGGATGACTTGCACTAGCAGTAGGTTGACCTGTACTGGACCTACGAGGAGTCGGCGAAGCTCAGACGATTGTGATGACTCAAAAGCAGCCCCCTTTCCCCCTTTCCCCTTCCTTTGACTTTGGCAATTCAAATTGAATTGGTTTCCAAACCACTCTAATCTTAATTTTACCGAATCGCTGGGTCATGTTCTGAACAAACAGGTATTGAACTGCATCGTCTGTGTTTAGTAGGATGAAATCATCTTCTACCATTGAATAGTATTTCATCAGAACAGTATCAACTGACTGCCAGCTGTACTTAGCACAGAAAGCAAGAATCAAATCCTTGAACATATAAGTCGTATCTACCAACAACTGATACCAAAAACTCTCGAATTATCCTTCCAACCCAGTGCGACTATCCATTTGATTGACAAGCGATAAGCAGTTTCGGATCCATCCTATTCAATGAAATCATGGCGGTAAGGTGAAATTGAAGCCGTAATAACTACATACATCATGCAATCGAGACAATCGAGAGATTAATCGAGAGATTGTATACTTACTTCTTTGTAATCCAAGTGTTATCTGAATCCGATTTGACCCAGTCCTCGCCGTCATAAGAAGGCGGATCGGGCGGAACGGCGGGGCCTGGAACTGCCGCCATGGATGCGTCGTCCAAGCGGAGGTGCAGGGCACCACCGGCGGTCGGGGCGGCGCACTATGGCGGTGGCTAGGGTCAATCGGGATTTGGGGGGGGGGGGGGAAGACGATGATTCAAACCTAGCAACGGTCCAATTCGAAATGAGCTCCAACAGGTGGATGAGGATTTACCTTCAAACCTCTGTGATACAAGATGCTCTACACCAAAACAATACCACCTACGAGAGGACAGACCCTGTGCTAGAAGCTCCCACACAAGGTGGGGTCTGGGGAAGGATTATAAGAGTCAAGCCTTACCCCTGCAAAGTGCAGAAAAAACTATTTTGGAAATGAAAACGAAACCTGACATCTGAATCGCATTGTATGGAGTTGTGGTTCAGAGAATTGACTACCAAAATAATACTACCAAGCAAGGGGAGAAACACAATTCTTATTGTATCATCTTTCAACTAACCTAAACCTAAAGTCAATGGCATTGCTTTTGACCCGACAGACGAATTTTTCCCACATCGCTCTGTTAGCACAGTAAGTTTTACTGAAATAGCAGATGCAAAGAGGAAAATCAATTATTAGGAGCTCTTAACTTCAGAACATATATGTGAATTATCTATGTCGTTAGAATCAAATTTAATTTGCTGGATGCAACAATTATATGTGTAAAATCTGCTTTTATTTGTAATTCCCATAACACTAACTGAAAACTGTCAGAAATGAGTTGGATAAAAATTCAGGGAGAGTTTGCTTACAATTAACTCTCCCTGAATTTTTGGAGCAGAATCGTACCTCCAAAAATCTAGGCAAGAGAATTTCCTTACCTATTTTTTGGAACAGCAGCTGCGATCTGGTTACATACACCATCTCCTCTTCATCTCCCACCTCGTTTGCTCGCTCCATAAATCAAGGATGCGGGGCAAGGAGAGATTTAATTAGTATGGTGAGAGCTGCACCGGACACGTCGATTGAAAAATAGTAATCACGGCCTTGCAGCAGCGGTGATAGTTCAGTTGATCACCAACAAGAGAAGGTTGCAGAATTGATGTGGCTGACAGGAATTAAAAAGGGGAACCCGTACCCTTTCAGACGGTGGTGGCAAGCGGAACCACCATGTGCAGCCGGTGCAGATCCATTGGCGGCCCGTTCATCGTCCCTCTTCTCGAGTGATCGGCAGCCCGCCGCCTCCCTCGTCGTCGCCAGCAACCCTGCTCAAATCATGTCAGGTTGTGCGGAAACCGAGCCAGGAGGCGTGACGTCGCGCATGGATAGAAGGATGGGGGCGAGCAGGCAAGATTGAATTAGAATTAGACTGAGAGAGGAACGGAGCGGGAGGGGGAGGTGGGCGACGGAGCCCTGTAGAGATCCCTGTCGAGCCCCGCATCTAACCGGCAGCGCGGCAAGGGCTCTGTTGCATAACCTGCTCTTTCAGGGTCTGCGCCTCGTCGTCCGCCATGCCTCGCCACGGGAGATGGGAGAGAACGGGTGGGGGGTGGACGGACCTTGTTGATGGTGGCGGGATCCGGGAAGGCGATGGAGCCCTGGAGGTTCGCTGCCGGTCGCCACAGAGCATTCCACCGGTGGCACGGCGCACGGCGAGGGAGACCTCCTACAGGACCTGCTTCTGTCAGTGCGCCGTCGTCGCCACCCATTTCCTCGCCACGTGGGCGACCAGCTCGCCGTCTCCCTCGTCGTAGTCATAGGCAACTAGCGCCTCAACATGGCGCCGCCCTCGCTGGCCTGCGCCACGGCGGCCCGGTGATGGACGTGGACGAATAAGACAATGAGGGCTCCACGCCACGCATCGGAGCAGGGAAGCGCAGGCGATGGCGGTGATGATTTGGGAGGAGAAGTGGAGAGGCAGAGACAGGGTGGGCCTCGGATCCTCGGGAGTGTGCAGAGTCCACGGACCCAACGAGCGAAGACACGCGTGCAGCATGCATCGGTAGACACCCTCGCAGGCCCACGACAAAAGGCGGTTGGCCGGCAACAGATCTGAACCATCCAATTACTGATCGACGGTCAAAATTCAGCGAGCAACCACAGCTCGCCATTTCTTGTAGGATTGTATGTTGTAGAGATTTGGTAGCCCGCATCACCTCCAAACAGGACCGCCAACTGTAAAATTGGGCTGATTGGTTCGTCGCACCAATCTTGTGTTGTGAACAGCACGCTCATTGATGCAGCGTTGAGCTAGACCAAGTAGACACGTCCAAATCCACAGTTTCCGTGGAGCCAGGCCCCAACGCTGCAAACTCGTCAAGGCCATGCGCGTGGGAAAGACTCGCGAGATGGCGGGAGATGGCGAAATTCCGTCTAGGTTTCGCGCCGCACATGCTCTCACCTTCTACCCTATTCGGTCACCCCCCCTCCACCCACACACATGAGCAAAAAAAAAACATTCCCCAATCTTCACCGGCGGGTCGCCTCCTTCCTCTCAGGCACGGGATCCGCAACGTCGACTCCATCAACGCAAAATCTAGACACCGTCGCCCTCATCTTCTGCAGCATCTCGTCTCTTTTCCTCCCCGACACTGGATCTGTAGCGTCGTCTGCACCAACGGTAGGAGCTCAATAGCAGCTACTCTCCCTCATCTGCCATGGTGCAAGTAAGTGATGTAGCCCAACCTACGGCTCCTACAACAAGTGGCCCCATGACAAGAGCAAGAGTCAAAGCTCTCCATGATAAGGTGAATTCACTCCTATCTATGTGTGATCTCGACACTCCTTTGAATGGTTTGCTACTTCATTCGGATACTTTGTGCATACTCAGGAGCCACCTTGATGACGACCCTCAATGGAGTGAAGAAGATGACCAAGAGAAGACCCAAGAAGATGGCCAAGAAGAAGAGCGGGAAAAAGGAGCTGGAAAACCTGAAGAAGTGCCGGCCGGTACTACCGGGCCAGCGAGGCCGGTACTACCGCCGAGACGCCCGACGCTACTGGATCGAGCCACCCTAAGCGGTACTACCGGAAATACATCCGGTACTACCGGACCTGCGCGCATCCGGTACTACCGGACTGTACCGCCGGTACTACCGGCCCTGCGCGTGCCTGTGTGCAGATCTGGGTTTTGACCCATGTATTTCGTCCCTTTTGCCTAGACTATAAATAGGACCTCCCCATCTAGATCTAGGGTTAGACTAAGATTTGGGAACTAAAGTAGAGCCTTGCTCCTTCTTCTCAAAGTGTCTCTTTCCTCCTATGGAGATGAATCAAGGCCTCCCCTTGTGGAGATGAACCAAGGCCTCCCTTTGTGGAGAAGATCCCTGCGTGGATACCAAGGCTTCCGCTTGTAGTTGCGATTACTTGCCGATCTTTCATCCTACGGTGATTCTATCGGATTGGTTTGGATTGACCAATTGGACAAACAATCCTAAGAGTAAGGTGTGCTTGGGAGAGGAGAATTGGGGGCTACCCTCGGGGATTTGTTACCAATTGAGTCTTGCCGAGTTGCTACTTGATATTTATCCTTGTTTTGAGTGTTTCCCCTCTTTGTGTTCTTGAGTTCATCCGTTGTTCTTCGTGTTCATCGTTCCCTCCGCACAAATCCGTGAAAATCGGGACCAACCTACATCATATGGTATCAGAGCTCTAGGTTGACATGGATTTGATTTGTGTTTCCACCAAAATCCACCAAATTTTTCTTTGTTTTTGAGAAATTCGAAAATTTCCACCAAAAATAGCCTTGCCTTGATTCGAGCCGATCTGTCGATTCGTTGCGTTTTTGGTAGTTTTTGTCCATGGATCTGTTGCTTTAGGACCCCCTCCACCTTTGTTTGCGTTCCCTAGCCTTAATTTTGCCAATTTCCCACGAATTTGAGGATTTTTCGAGCTCAATTTCCGCCCAAATCGCGAAGAACAACTCTAGATTTCGGGTCCACCGTACTACCGGCCAGACCTTCGGTACTACCGGAGCTGCGCGCACGACCGGTACTACCGGGGCAGAACGAGCGGTACTACCGCCGGGCAGGATTTTCAGAGCATTTTTCTTTTTCCTCGGTTCGTTTTGGCATTTCCTCTTTGGTTTGAGTCCTTTCTTGGTGTGCCCTACGTCTACGACATCGACAAGCTTCCGCAGCACGCATCATCAACGCCAAGCGACGACGCCACCAAGGACTCGACATTTCCCCACCATCATAATCCGTTGTGAGCCCTTCTTCCTTTCGTGTACCTTGACCTATCGGACTAGCTCTTTGATATTGCGGGGCATTGCACTTGTTCGAGTGATTGTCTTAAAGTATTGGCGAGTGTGTATCGTTAGAGATCTTGGCACTAGCAAAAGAGAAGGAATCATCGTCAAAAAGCAAAAATCAAAAAAAAAAGAAGAGAAAAGAAAAGAACAAGTGTGCCAAGTATCATCTCTTGTAGGTTGCGACAAAGCTAACCGCCAAAGTGAGTGAGTGTGTAACTCTTGTGCAAATCCGTTGCCCACAAAAGCAATTGAGCTAGCGTCCTCTTGTGTTGGGTGACATTTGAGCACGTAGTCTTCGTTAGGTTGTCTATCTTCGAGTGCTCGCCCTTTGGTCGCCCAACCCCATCATTCGCTTTTGTGTGTGTTTCTTCATCATTTGTGGTTGGAGTTTCTTTGGTAATTTGATCATTGTGGATTTTCTCTACCTTTGACAATATACTTTCGTCGGGTTTGCTTGTTTCGTTTGCCACTTCATACCTTCCTATCCTCATAAGTGTGTGTGTTGGGTGTTAGAACCGGATTCTCTCCTCTCAAGCCACATTATACTTGGGATATAGTTTGTCTTGGTTTTTCTTACCACACATCTCACTTGTTCTTGAGAAAATGTTTAGGGGAAGTACAAACGGAAGCTCAAGCTCGGACGATGAAATCCATGGTGGAGTTCGCGGTGATCATGGCTATGTCACACAAACGGAGTTGTTGGTCTTCGACACCTTCTTCGTGATGGCTAGGACGCTACGAGCGCCGTCTTCAAGCTCAAGAGAACAACTTCAACGAACGCATGCATGCGCAAGAAGCTATGGAGCGGTGACCGAAGCTATCAACAACCTTGTGCGACAACGAGCTTCTTCACGCTCAAGCCGTACAAGAAGCACCTCAAGGTCGACACAAGCACGTCATGGACGTCATGAACCTCGACAAGAACGTCAACATGATCCAAGGCGCGACGCCCATGAACGACCTCCTCCTACGTTGAACAACCACATGATCTTCACGCGAACAATGCCAATGCGCATCAAGAACAACCTCACCAAAATGATGAACGTCGCGAACGCATACCATCACCACCACCGCAACAACGTGATCGTCATGACCCATTGGCTAATGACAATGGCGTTCCGGGTGCGAATGACTTTTGAACAAGGACGTCACCCCGTCATCCTCCAAGGCCACGTCATCAAAATCATGACAATGCGAACAATAACGAACAACCCGTTCCTCAACAAGAGCTACCTCCTCAACATGCGTCCTCGTCAAGAGCTTCCACATGATCGTCACAACACCAACGTTCCGAGTCAAGTGATAACGAGTCAAGCCAACACAATGGTGATGGACTCAATCGAAGGAGACGTGGACGTGCATTCCCACGTGGTGCCATGGTGACAACTATGATGACTTGACCAACGTCCGCTTTGACATACCCAAGTTCTACGGCACAAGTGATCCGGAAGCTTACTTCTCATGGGTACTCAAGGTTGACAAGATCTTCCGCGTGCAACGCTTCTCCGACAACAAGAAGGTTGCCTTAGCCTCGATGGAGTTTGAAGAGTATGCCCTCTTGTGGTGGGAACAACTACAAGATGCTCGCGTCGCTAACCACCAACAACCAATTGACACTTGGGTTGAAATGAAAGAAACAATGTACAAGCGCTTCGTGCCAAGCCATTACACTAGAGACTTATACAAGAAGTTGCAAGAGTTGAAGCAAGGTTGAAGTCGGTTGATGAGTACTACAAGGAGATGGAAATCTCCATGATGAGAGCCAATGTCAACGAGTACGAAGAGCAATCCATGGCTCGTTTCATGAATGGCCTCAACTATCCAATCAAGAAGATCGTGGAGTTCCAACCATATGCCTCTTTGGTTGAGCTAGTACATCAAGCTTCCAAGGCCGAGCGCCACGTGCTTGAAGAGCTCAAATACCTCAAGACAAAGGCATTCTTCGCCAACAAGCCTTCTTCGTCAACTCCTACACCTTCACAAGCTCTTCCTCAAGCGAACACTCGAGGTCCTCCAAGAGTCTCTACATCGACACCTCAAGCGCCTCAACCTTTCAAGAAAGTACCTCCCCTACCAAGGCGCCTCAAGGATCTTCGTCCGGCACAAGACTTTGCAATGCTACAAGTGCGGCGGACAAGGGCACAAATCTTTTGAGTGCACCAACAAGAAGGTCATGATCATCAATGACATGGGAGAGTATGAATCTATGAGTGAAGATGAGTACAATGCTTTGAACAAGGTCGCCACAATGCAAAGTGCTCAAGAAGAAGAAAGTGAGATATATTGTGATGGCGACAACAACCCTTCCTTGGTTGTGGCAAGAGCTTAACCACCAATGTTCAAGTGGAAGAAGACCAAAGATGCAACTTGTTTCAAACAAGAGCGGGAATCAATGGAAAGTCCATCAAGGTCATCATAGATGGTGGAAGTTGCCACAACTAGCGAGCAAAGAACTTTGTGATAAGCTCAACTTGAAGTTCAAGAAGCACCCACATCCTTACCATGTGCAATGGTTGAGTGATACCGGAGCCGTCAAGATTCAACACATGGTGCAAGTGTCCTTCAAGATTGGAGCCTATGAAGATACGGTTGATTGTGATGTTGTGCCTATGAACGTTTGTCACTTACTCCTTGGGCGTCCATGGCAATTTGACAAGGGTGCTATGCATGATGGAAGGACAAATACTATAGCTTCAAGAACAACGACAAGACCTTCGTCCTTCGTCCCATGACACCAAGTCAAGTCATCGCCGACAACGCCAAGACTATTGCAAGGGCACAACAAGATCGTTCGTCAGTGAGATGAGTGGTGAGCGAGAGACCCACCATAAAGTGAGTGAGAGCCACAAGCCAAATGAGTGTGACACTTCAAAGAGAGTTCCCACAAAACTTACACTATTTGCCACAAAGAGAGATGAGGGAGTTGAGAGAGAACCCATCCACCCTCCACTATGTGCTCATATGCAAGGGTGAAGTTTCTATGACTAACACTTTCACAAACCTTCCTCCTTCTTTGTTGTCTCTTTTGAAGGACTTTGAAGATGTCTTCCCTCAAGAAGTGCCACCGGGACTACCTCCTCTACGCGGAATCGAGCACCGCATCGACCTTGTTCCCGGCGCACCGCTACCAAACCGCGCTCCTTACCGCACCAACCCCGAGAGACAAAGGAGATCGAGCGGCAAATACAAGAACTTCTTGCCATGGGACATATCCGCGAGAGCTTGAGTCCGTGCGCCGTGCCCGTCATCTTGGTACCCAAGCACGACAACACTCTTCGCCTTTGCATGGATTGTCGCCCCATCAACGCCATAACCGTTCGGTATCGCCATCCTATCCCTCGACTTGATGATATGCTTGATGAGCTTTGTGGTTCCGCTATATTCTCCAAAATTGATCTTAAAAGTGGATACCACAAATAAGATGTGTGAAGGTGATGAATGGAAGACCGCATTTAAAACAAAGCTTGGTCTTTATGAGTGGCTGTCATGCCATTTGGTCTTTCCAATGCACCTTCTACTTTTATGCGTCTCATGAATCATGTTTTGCGTCCTTTCATTGGAAATTTGTTGTGGTATACTTTGACGACATCCTTATCTATAGCAAATCTTTGGAAGAGCACACTTCTCATGTTGCTCAAGTTTTGTTGGTTCTTCGCAATGAAAAGCTTTATGCAAATCTTTCTAAGTGCACTTTTGCCACCAACAAACTTGTTTTCTTGGGTTTTGTTGTTTCTTCGGATGGAGTCGAAGTTGATGAAGCAAAGATACAAGCAATTCGGACTTGGCCTTTTCCGATGTCACTTGAGGAGTTGAGACGTTTTCTTGGTTTTGCCGGATTTTACCGCCGTTTCATCAAGGATTTTTCCACAATTGCTTGCCCCCTCCATGAACTTACAAAGAAGAATGTACCTTTCATTTGGGGCAATGCACATGATTTTGCTTTCAATGAGCTCAAACGGTTATTAACCGAAGCACCACTCCTTGCCCTTCCGGATTTCTCTAAGACATTTGAGATTGAATGCGATGCAAGTGGATTGGGCATTGGTGGAGTGCTTATGCAAAATGGTAGACCCATCGCATACCATAGTGAGAAACTAGATGGAGCTCGCTTGAATTACCCCATTTATGACAAAGAGTTATTTGCTTTGGTTCGTGTTTTGGATGTGTGGCAACATTACCTTCGTCCTAAGGAATTTGTCATTCATTCCGACCATGAATCCTTGAAATATTTGAAAAGTCAAACAAATTTGAACAAAAGACATGCTAAGTGGGTTGAGTTCATTGAGTCTTTCACTTTGTAATCAAATACAAGAAAGGTAAAGACAATGTGGTCGCGGATGCTCTATCCCGCAAGGCCAACCTACTTACACGTCTTGACATTAGTGTCTTGGGTTTGGATGAGATAAAGAGTTGTATGCTACCGATGCTTTCTTTGGAGACATTTTCGCTCAATGTTCGGAGCACAAAGGAATTGGTGATTTCTATTTGCACAAGGTTTCTTGTTTAAGGCTAACAAACTATGTATACCCGAGTCTTCGCTTCGTTTGGTCCTTTTGAAGGAATCTCATGGAGGACACTCATGGGTCACTTTGGCCGCGACAAGACCTACGCCATGCTCGCCACCAACTACTATTGGCCAGAATGAAGCGTGATGTGGAACGCCTAGTTCGACGATGTTCTACATGTCTCAAAGCTAAGTCTACTCTAAACTCTCATGGCTTATATACACCTTTGCCTATTCCACATCACCCATGGTCCGATATAGCTATGGATTTTGTCTTAGGACTCCCACGCACTAAAACAAACAAGGATTCCATCTTTGTCGTCATTGATCGCTTCTCTAAAATGGCACACTTTATACCTTGCAACAAGACGACGATGCTTCACATTGCTACTTTGTTTTTCAGGGAAATCGTCCGTCTTCATGGAGTGCCAAGACCATTGTGTCGGATCGTGACGTCAAGTTCGTGAGCTATTTTTGGAAGACTTTGATGGCCAAGATGGGAATCAAGCAACTATTCTCCACCGCATACCACCCTCAAACCGATGGCCAAACCGAAGTGGTGAACCGAAGCCTATCTACACTCCTTCGTGTGTTGATCAAGCCTAACTTGAAGAATTGGGAAGAGTGCATCCCACACGCCGAGTTCGCCTACAATCGAGCACTACACCGCGCAACAAAGAGAACACCCTTCGAGATCGTCTATGGCTCCAACCCCTACACCGCGCTCGACATGCTACCACTTCCACTCCGTGAGCAAGTTAACATGGACTTCGACAAGCGAGCCGCTTACATGAAGAAGCTCCATGAGGAAACAAGAACTACGCTCGAGAAGCACAACAAAGACCATGCTACGAAGATGAACAAACACAAGCGCGCCATGATATTTGAAGAAGGAGACCTTGTTTGGCTACACCTTCGCAAAGATCGCTTTCCGGATGCAAGGAAGTCCAAGCTTCACCCTCGTGGAGATGGACCTTTCAAGGTTATCAAGCGCATCAACGACAATGCCTACAAGATCGACATCTCCCACTCCAAACACTTGGTCCATGACACCTTCAACGTCGCCGACCTATCGCCATACCTTGGAACATCAAGCGATGAGGATGACCAAGAGTCGAGGACGACTCTTTTCCAAGGGGGGGGGGAGATGATGTAGCCCAACCTACGGCTCCTACAACAAGTGGCCCAATGACAAGAGCAAGAGTCAAAGCTCTCCATGATAAGGTGAATTCACTCCTATCTATGTGTGATCTCGACACTCCTTTGAATGGTTTGCTACTTCATTCGGATACTTTGTGCATACTCAGGAACCACCTTGATGACGACCCTCAATGGAGTGAAGAAGATGACCAAGAGAAGACCCAAAAAGATGGCCAAGAAGAAGCGGGAAAAAGGAGCTGGAAAACCTGAAGAAGTGCCGGCCGGTACTACCGGGCCAGCGAGGCCGGTACTACTGCCGAGACGCCCGACGCTACTGGATCCGAGGCCACCCTAAGCGGTACTACCGGAAATACATCTGGTACTACCAGACCTGCGCGCGTCCGGTACTACCGGACTGTACCCGCCGGTACTACCGGCCCTGCGCGTGCCTGTGTGCAGATCTGGGTTTTGACCCATGTATTTCGTCCTCTTTTGCCTAGACTATAAATAGGACCCCATCTAGATCTAGGGTTAGACTAAGATTTGGGAACTAAAGTAGAGCCTTACTCCTTCTTCTCAAAGTGTCTCTTTCCTCCTATGGAGATGAATCAAGGCCTCCCCTTGTGGAGATGAACCAAGGCCTCCCTTTGTGGAGAAGATCCCTGCGTGGATACCAAGGCTTCCGCTTGTAGTTGTGATTACTTGCCGATCTTTCATCCTACGGTGATTCTATCGGATTGGTTTGGGTTGACCAATTGGACAAACAATCCTAAGAGTAAGGTGTGCTTGGGAGAGGAGAATTGGGGGCTACCCTCGGAGATTTGTTACCAATTGAGTCTTGCCGAGTTGCTACTTGCTATTTATCCTTGTTTTGAGTGTTTCCCCTCTTTGTGTTCTTGAGTTCATCCGTTGTTCTTCGTGTTCATCGTTCCCTCCGCATAAATCCGTGAAAATCGGGACCAACCTACATCAGTAAGCCACCAACTCTGTCCTCACTGTAGTGAAGAATATGTACAGTTGATTAAGGAGGAAAACCCCAATACTCATGCTATATCCATATTATTAGGAAGATGGAATGACTCTGGTCACGCAGACATCATCACTGATAGTTGTCATTCAAGAATGATCCTACTGATCTGCAAGATCGTAGTTAGGCGCACTGGCTATCCTCTGGTCACATATGGTCCTATGTTCGTCCAAGAACAGAAGAGGATGGCTAATCTGAACAACATCTACAACACAAACAATATGGAGGCTATCCAAATTATTCGAATGGGTAGATGCCTTCTATGAACTTATCAAAAGGTTCAGAGAGGTGGTCCTATTACAGTATAGCATCCTCACCTTTGTAGAAAAGCAAGTTTGCATGTTATTTCATGTTTTAGGTCACAATTAATCTGAGGTTTAGAGTGATCAACAACACATTCAGGAGATCAGACTACCTCCCGCAATTTCAAACAAGTCTTGTTTGCTATTGGAGAGCTCATACATGAGATGATCAAGCCACCAAGTTCTCAAACACCAGCCAAGATAAGGAACATGTTCAGATGGTATCCATATTTCAAGGCGAGCAATATATTTTGTTTTGTGATTACAACACACAAATGTGTAGGACACAGAATTGACTGTTGTTCATCTCATGACAGGATTGTATTGGACCCATTGATGGCACCAATGTGACTGCTAGAGTACCCAGATCACAGTCTGCACAAAATAGGGGAAGGAAGCATACACCAGACAAAATGTGTCAGCTGCTATTGATTTCGATCTCAAGTTCACATATGTGCTAGCGTGGTAGGAAGGATCAACATATGATTCAACCATTCTTGATAACACCATGTCTAGACCTGATGGAATAAATATTCTTGAAGGTAAGTTCTACCTGGGAGATGTTGGATATACATGTTGGCCTGGAATTCTCCCACTCTTCCGAAAGACTAGGTACCATCTAAACGAGTTCGGTTCGATCATGGCATAGTCCGTAGACTGCCAAGTAGTTGTTCAATATCACACACTCTATCCTTAGAGTTACGATAGAGAAAGCATTTGCTGCATTGAAAAATAGGTTCAAAATCCTTGACCAGAAGCCATTCCACCATTTCAAGACCTAAGTGAAGCTAGTTCTTGCATGTTACATTCTTCACAACTGGATCTTTGGGTGGGGTTGATGAACTTGTCTTGTCTGAGTAAGATGTGACGCCAGACGACCTGGACTCGAGCCATGGTGTCACCCTTGGTGATAGTGAAGTTTGGAAGACTAGAAAAATGGAGTGGGCTCAGGCAATATGGGATGACAGAGGTGCTGCCAGGATCTAAGAATCGACATAGGAAGAAGAAGAAAAAGAAGAAGACGAAGAAAAAGAAGGTTGAAGACCCCACCACCTTGATCATCATTGCCGAACCACCTAAAATTACCACTTGGCTGTAATGCTATATTGTTATTTCACTCGTGGTAGTTAGGGCTATAGTGGTGAACTGTTGTTCTTAGTAGATAGGACTGCATTTAATTACCCGTAATACTTATGGATGAATCGCTATTTGCTAGTTGTTATGTGATGGTGTAGTGTGGTAAGCTCACCAGCAGCGAGAAGAGGTGACCACAAATAATGTCTGGATGCGACCAAACACACCACTTTGCATCGCCGTTCCTTTTTTTTTTTTTTTGACGTTGCACGCAACCAAACATCATACACAAAACTATGGTAGCGGTGCGATGTTGGGCGTGCACAACATGGCGCAGAGGGTGATCTCGCCAAACTAGCCCCTTGGGGACCTGCCCCCACAGAGCCCAAAAATTGTTGCCGGCTACCAAACAGACGCATAAGGTAGTACGCTACAAGTTTGTTATTTTTTGGTGTCTCCTTTGCATCATAGAAGTAATATTATAGGAATCATATAGGATTGACATGATATGTCTAATTGAATCCTATTAGAAGAGTAAGTTTCTTTGATTGTGCTGAAGATCCTAAGGTTGGATCTCACATTATTTTCCTATGAAGTTTACAATTTGTATAAGATTTTTTCTATAAGATATGATCCTACAATCAAATGGCATCCGAAGTAAAGAATTCATCGCATTTCAATTCTACACAAATCATTTACAAATCCAGTATATCAAAGGAGAGCCATTCTTCCGGAGTGGAACTAAAAGCAAATCGAAAAGCGCCGTGCAATCCGCACAATGCTTCTCTCCAACAGAGAACAACCCGCAGACAATAATAAACCGTGGTACACAAATTAGCATGCCCAGCTACACACATTTGGTACAAACATGCCCAAGACTACATGCAGGGGTAGTCCCGTTCATGACAGGCTCACAGGTCTATTTCAGTATCGGCGCCGATGTTTATATTGCAAGAACCGGGCTGTGCAGGCAGGAGCAGCCTCCTGTTCCTGTTGCTCAGCATCGCCATGACATCGCGCATGTTAGGCCTGTCCTCGGCGCTATCCTGGGCGCACAGGAGCGCGACCTGGATGCACCTCATCGCGTCCAACTCCTGGTACTCCTCGCCCAACGAAGGGTCAACCAGCTCGTCGCAGCTTTCCTCTCTCCATAGTTGCCAACCCTATGTAAGTCAAACAATTTTTGCATGTTCAGAATTCCTTTACGACGTTAAGGAAGAATAGGCACTAGTTAGTATTCCCTCTATTAGTATATTTGTTGTATATGGACAGATGGGACTGAAAATAACTCTGATTTTTGGAAGATTTTTTTTGCTGAAAAAATATTTTACTCACGTATCGCCTGAGCTCGTACGATCTTCCAGACAATTGGTATGAACCGACTGCCCTCTTGCCACTTATGATTTCCAGAACAAGGATGCCGAAGCTGAACACATCGGACTTTGTTGAGTAAATGTTCTGGGAATAATATTCGGGCGCGATGTATCCGCTGAAAGGAAAAGAAATTCATACTTAAAGATGACCATAAAAGACTTGTTGAATCATAGGAAACGACTGTTGACAGACATATTAATTTAACTAGGCCTCTCCAGGGTTTGATGTGAACTTTTGATTGACCAAGTCCATTATAGCATTCTAGCGCACTTTCGCAGTGAATACTAAGGAAAGAAAGATAAGCTCAAGACTTACACTGGTCTATTTACACCGATATTCACAAATCTTCAATGGATTCGACTTAAATACGGGGAACTCATTGTCACAGGTCCTCTACGGTCTTCGTTATCAGACAAGTTGTATGGTGTAAGATATCAACTCTTTGTTTGTGACATATTTTATGTAGATGCATGTATGTACCTAATACCAAAATTCAGTCCCATGCATATGACCTCTAAAAGCAACACTCATGAAGTAGACGAATAAACACTTACAATGTTCCATTCGCCGCAGTTGTACTAGACTCTGTCACGTTGGAGAGGCATATCCTGGCAATCCCAAAGTCAGATATTTTTGGATTCATCTCATGATCTAGCAGAATGTTGCTTGGTTTTAGGTCTCTATGGACTATACATGCGTGCGCGTAGTCATGGATGTAGAGAAGGCCTTCAGCTATCCCTTCGATTATGCTGCGACGTATGTGCCAACTCTGATTTTCACCTGTTCCTATTGAATTGCAATCATAAATGTTTTAAGTAGAACAAACATCAGTCATGCAATTAATTTAGTATAAAAAGTTCTCCACACAGTCCTAAAGATCACTATGGTGAAAAATATGAGCCAATCCAATGTGTCTGTAACTTATGGCCACTGTCTCCACATTTAGTAGCGATTTTCTGTCTACATTTGTTAGCAATGGTATTAACTACTAGGGTCTTAGGTCATTCTACCATAAAGAAGCTGAAAATTCATGTGAAAGTGAACATACCAAAAAGGAACTCCTCCAGGCTTCCATTTGGCATGTATTCATATACGAGTATCCTTTCTTTGCTTTTGATGCAGCATCCAAGAAGCCGGACTAGATTCCTGTGCTGGAGACTTGCTATGAGCTTAATTTCATTCATAAACTCACGGAATCCTTGTACTGAATTCGGGGCAAGTCGTTTGACTGCTATCTCCTGGTAGGTAGACAACCGACCCTGGTGATTTGTAGATGTATTTTGGCATGTCATACCTTGAGGATGATACAAACGTATATATGTTTCTGACTATATATGTAAACGGTATGTGTATAAATAACATATATAATTAACATAATATGTGGTTAGAGTGCCAGATTGATATTGGGCAGTTTTTATTTGACAATTGACATTATGGTGTCCATTTAATTAATTATGTGATGGTTATTTGAGGGAAAATAAAGCCTTAAATTAACAGAATCATGCAGAGCCCCATTGTTTTGCCTCCTTTTCTAACAAAACTGAGGTGAGATTTTCTAGAATACGGTGAGGTGGAATTACATATGTTTTATTTTTAACTTTGGTTCAAGAAGCCAAAGAAAATTAAGCTAAAGTATAAAGCTAGCTCCAACTCAATCAGCAATTAAACGGGGTTCCTACCCTTTTTTGAGGTAAAAACCATCGAACAATAGATCTACAGTAAATTTTCATATATATCAACAGTTATTTACAAAGCAACTACAAAAATATAAATGAAATTATCCCACTCCAATTTTCTGACAATTTTCTCTAACATGATTGAATGAAAATAATGTATGACAGAACAGGGTCCAACCAATTCTTCAGACAAACAGAATTCGATGTAGGACTAATATTGTCAAATTAATGCAGCAGATATTTTGGCATATGCAGTGTAGTTACCTGGTAAACAGGGCCAAATCCACCTTCTCCAAGTTTATTTGGTTTGGAGAAGTTATCTGTAGCTTCTCTTATCTTGGAATAACTGAAGAGCGAAAATCTCGAGTCGCTTTCATTTACAATTTCCTGTTCCAAGATTACTAGATCCCTATGCAACAGCAACTCTGCCGCAGTATGATTAAAAACCAATAAAGTTGAAGAACAAATGGTGATAGAACAAACAAGATTTTTTTTTCTGTAATACAAGTTATTTCTATCGATGGTGACAGAGCAAATAGAACATATATATAGTCTAAAAACAGTAACTGCTGGATACGAAGAAAATTCAACGTCTTGCACGAAAGAGAAGGCATAATCCATATAGATTGGACAAAGATTACCTCTGACTTTTCTCATGATGTATGGCCTTAGGAGCAACCCAGCGATTAGCAGAACAAGAACAATCCCTCCACATATGATCATCTTGAACACCGTCCCTATTCCGTCTAGGATACATAGCAAAGTGGCAAAAAAATAGTCTAGACACCAATTTAGATTATTGTTTGCTTCCTCTTTGATTGAGCCCTTTCTTTGATCGAATAATCTTTTAAGAGCAACCGTATAAACGTAATGTCTAGTTCAAGCTAAACAGTGCCAAGTCTATCATGCATAAACTGCTCATCCATTTTTATGCAGGGGGATTTTTATTTTATTCCAGAACTTCAACATTATATGCATCCAGGTGGAAAAAGAAAAGATGCATGATTAGATGTTAATGAAAACAATAAGAATGGTTACTGATATTACAGTTCGCAGTTCGGACGCACTTTTAGGCATGTCGATCATGATGGTGTCGTTTCTCTCCTGGAAGAATAGCTCCTTCTCGTATCGCAGGTTGCACCGAACCCCAAGAATCCTCCCTCCAATCGAGGTTCCAGCGGCGCTACCGAACTCGGACGGCATCTGCGCGATGATACCGGCGAGGCAGCTCCGGCATCGTGGCCGGGTGAGGTCAGGCGTGCACTGCACCAACCCGTACACTATGCTGTCGCGCTGCTGACCGAAACCCGCCTCGCCGGTCGCGTATTTGCTGGGCGAGCTGAAGGCAGCGAAGTCGGCAGTCGCGTTCAGGAGCTCCATGGCCCTCGCCATGAACCGCACTGCCGCGCTGGCACTCAGGAAGCAGGTGGACGCAGGTTTCCACAGGCCCGCTTCAGCCGCGCCGCAAAATAACGCTTCGTGGCGTTTGCGGACATACTGCTATCGATATGCAGGCTTTGCGGACAGGTCCTGCTTGGCCTGCTTGGCCCGCTAATGAGCTGCACACAGCGTGCAAAACGAATCGTTCCCAATCGCGTGTGCTAAGCGGCCGCCGCCTCGTTCATCAGCTTCTACGCCGCCGGCGACTCCGCTCCTCGCCACCCTAAACCAGGGCTGCCCCACACCTTCCCTTCCTAACCTGCACAACCCCGTCGCCTTTCTCGTCGACTTACCGTCCGGCCTACGCCGACCCAGCCAGCAGGGGGTGTTCCCGTCGTCGCCTACAGATGGAGGAGGAGGACATGTTGGTGGCGACCGGGAAGAAGGAGGGGAAGATGTTGGGGGCGGCGGGGAAGGATGAGGAGGAGAAGCCGGATGGAGAGCAGGACAAAAAACCAGCGGCCGCCCAGGTCCCTATCTCCCCCCTTTCTTTTTCGATTTTAGATTTTCTTGTTGGTATGATTTGAGATGTTTCTTTCAATCGATAGCACCTGTAGAGTTGTAGATGGTGTGAACTGAAATCAACTTGTTCCCTCTTGCTAGACTTATCTGATGTCCTGGGACAGTGCCCATCTCCTCTAATTCCTTATTACTTTCAAGTTCCACTTGTACTGTGTTACAATATTTGTGTTGTGGATAAACTGCACTGATACATCCAGAGAGGTAAATGGGGTGCCCCCAAGGGGCTCCCTCAGCGATTAGCGCACGTCGGCCGTCGGATCCAGCAGTCACCGCGTCATCTGAGCCGTGCGTTTGTTGGTAGAATTTCACTTCTGGAGCGCCGTCGTGGTGTGTGTTTGAGGGGTCACTGACTGTGGGGCCAAAGCATCGCCGGTCCCTCGCCGGTCCCGCTCCACAGGGGCACACCGCGTCGTGCCCTCGGTGCGCGTCTCCTTCCCCAATCCGCTCATGCGCGGCCATTTTTCAAAAAACCGCCCGCAAAGGACCGTTTTGCAAATCTAGAAAACGACAGGGGCGTCCGTGCAAAAACGCCAGCACAACCCCCATCTCCTCTTCCTCTCTCCCGCCCGCGGTGGCGCCGCCGCTGCCGACGCGACTCGCCGCCGTCCCACGCCGCCCCAGACGAATCGACGAGCACCAGAACGACCGACTCAATCTCCTCCACCTCCTCGCCAAGTAGCGCGTGACGGGATGCCCCGAGCTCGCTGTGCGGGGTCGTCTTCCCCGTGGCCGGCCGCCGCCTCGCCACGCCCGATTCGCGCTGCCCCGACCTCCTCCGGCATCCCCGACCCTCCCATCGACTTCGTGGTGAGCCGCCGGTCCCGTAGGACCTTCTCCTCATCCTCCCCGTGCCCTGGTTCGTCGCCTTGGTCGCCGCCGTCCGCCGCCGCCTGGGAGCGTCGCCGGAGCTCCTCCGGCGACCAAACGGTCCCCAGCGCCGCCCCTCCAGCTCCCCAACGCGTCCTCCGTCGGATCCGCGCGATGCTGGCCCGGCGCGCGCAGGCGCGCGCGCGAGCGCGCCAGAGGGGCCGCGGCCGCGTCCATCGCCGGCGGTGACGTCACGCGGTGACGTCACCATGGGTCCGCCTGTCAGATCTCCCATGTTTTTAAAATAATTGCAGAAAATGCTGAAAATTGAGAAAATCATATCTTTTAATCCGTAACTCAGAAAAATACAAGAAGTATACCAAAATTTGCAGAAAAATCGAGCCTTTACAACTAACACATTTCCATGCACGATTAAACAACTGTAAATAATTTTACTTACAAGAACTAATTAGACCTTTTTATTTCAAAACTTACATTTTATGAACCTTCTACAAAAACATTTCAACAAATAGCCATTCCAAATAACTTTCCAAAATTATTTCAAAACTTACATTTTACACGGCATTTGAATTTTACAACTTTCTTTCTAACTGAAATAAAAAACACAAAAAAATAATATCAATAACTCCATGCAAAATATATCATAATGACCAAAAAAAAATTACCCCAAAATGAAACACTGCCTATTTATGTCATATGACCAAAAATATAATTTCAAACCTTCAAATTCCTGACAAACATGCCAACACACAATATTTTTTAATTCCAATAGATTCGAATCCGAAAAACTTTCCAATGTGACCATTTCGAAATTAAGATTCTTAACACCGCGTTATTTCCAAATACGGGGAAAAAATGACTACAAGAATAAACAACGTCTTTTGATGTCATATGACCAAAATTAAAATACGAGAATTTAATTTTCGAATGCCTTTCAAAACCAAGCATTCAGTAAACAAAAGAAATAATTTAAAAAAAAACTTCCCAACTTTAACAAATTCTAAAATTTAAACAACTCATAACTGCAGGCTTTTCCCCAAAAAAAAATTTAATCACATTCAGAATATTTGTTATAGCGTTTTGCAAACTGAAAACCAGTGTCAACGGCGGGTGGCGCGCGGCAAGCCGCGCCAGGGAATCTACAAAAAACAAGCATTCATTTCAATTTCGTGATTTTCTGGTTCCTTTACGGTGTCATTCAAGTTCTGTGGGGATATCTGAGTTCCAACCAGCCTTCTTATCTACAAAAATGCTGGCATTTGTGTCATCTGTTTCGTGTGCTTTTCACAGCATAGTTCGGTTCATTCATCAACAGAGTACTAACGAAGAACATGCTAGATAATACGGGAACACGACATCGGAAACACGGGAACACACCATCGGAAACACGGGAACACGACATCGGAAACACAGGAACACGACATCGGAAACACGGGAACACGGGAACACGAAATCGGAAACACGGGGACACGGCATCGGAAACACGGAAACACGGGAACACGGCATCGGAAACACGGGAACACGGCATCGGAAACACGGGAACACGGGAACACGGCATCGGAAACACGGAAACACGACATCGGGAACACGGGAACACGGGAGCACGGGAACACGACATCGGAAACCGGCATCGGAAACACGGGCACACGGCATCGGAAACACGAGAACACGGGAACACGGCATCGGAAACACGGGAACACGGCATCGGAAACACGGGAACACGGGAACACGGGAAACACGGCATCGGAAACACGGGAACACGGGAACACGGGAGCACGTGAACACGGCATCGGAAACACGGGGACACGGCATCGGAAACACGGGACCACGCATCGGAAACACGGGAACACGACATCGGAAACACGGGAACACGACATCGGAAACACGAGAACACAGGAAACATGGGAACACGGGAACACGACATCGGAAACACGGGAACACGGGAACACGACATCGGAAACACGGGAACACGACATCGGAAACACGAGAACACAGGAAACATGGGAACATGGGAACACGACATCGGAAACACGGGAACACGGCATCGGAAACACGGTAACACGGGAACACGGCATCGGAAACATGGGAACACGGGAACACACCATCGGAAACACGGGAACACGACATCGGAACACAGGAACACGACATCGGAAACACGGGCACACGGCATCGGAAACACGAGAACACGGGAACACGGCATCGGAAACACGGGAACACGGCATCGGAAACACGGGAACACGGGAACATGGGAACACGGCATCGGAAACACGGGAACACGGCATCGGAAACACGGTAACACGGGAACACGGCATCGGAAACATGGGAACACGGGAACACACCATCGGAAACACGGGAACACGACATCGGAAACACAGGAACACGACATCGGAAACACGGGAACACGGGAACACGAAATCGGAAACACGGGGACACGGCATCGGAAACACGGAAACACGGGAACACGGCATCGGAAACACGGGAACACGGCATCGGAAACACGGGAACACGGCATCGGAAACACGGAAACACGACATCGGGAACACTGGAACACGGGAGCACTGGAACACGACATCGGAATTCGGCATCGGAAACACGGGCACACGGCATCGGAAACACGAGAACACGGGAACACGGCATCGGAAACACGGGAACACGGGAACATGGGAACACGGCATCGGAAACACGCGAACACGGCATCGGAAACACGGGGACACGGGAACACGGGAACACGGGAAACACGGGAACACGGCATCGGAAACACGGGGACACGGGAACACGGGAAGACGGGAGCACGTGAACACGGCATCGGAAACAAGGGAACACGACATCGGAAACACAGGAACACGACATCGGAAACACAGGAACACGACATCGGAAACACGGGAACACGGGAACACGAAATCGGAAACACGGGGACACGGCATCGGAAACACGGAAACACGGGAACACGGCATCGGAAACACGGGAACACGGCATCGGAAACACGGGAACACGGCATCGGAAACACGGAAACACGACATCGGGAACACTGGAACACGGGAGCACTGGAACACGACATCGGAAACCGGCATCGGAAACACGGGCACACGGCATCGGAAACACGAGAACACGGGAACACGGCATCGGAAACACGGGAACACGGCATCGGAAACACGGGAACACGGGAACATGGGAACACGGCATCGGAAACACGGGAACACGGCATCGGAAACACGGGGACACGGGAACACGGGAACATGGGAAACACGGGAACACGGCATCGGAAACACGGGGACACGGGAACACGGGAAGACGGGAGCACGTGAACACGGCATCGGAAACAAGGGAACACGGCATCGGAAACACGGGAACACGCATCGGAAACACGGGAACACGACATCGGAAACACGGGAACACGACATCGGAAACACGAGAACACAGGAAACATGGGAACACGACATCGGAAACACGGGGACACGGCATCGGAAACACGGTAACACGGGAACACGGAACCGGAAACATGGGAACACGGGAACACACCATCGGAAACACGGGAACACGACATCGGAAACACAGGAACACGACATCGGAAACACGGGAACACGAAATCGGAAACACGGGGACACGACATCGGAAACACGGAAACACGGCATCGGAAACACGGGAACACGGCATCGGAAACACGGGAACACGGGAACACGGCATCGGAAACACGGGAACACGACATCGGGAACACGGGAACACGGGAACACGACATCGGGAACACGGGAACACGGGAACACGGCATCGGAAACACGGGAACACGCATCGGAAACACGGGAACACAACATCGGAAACACGGGAACACGACATCGGAAACACGGGAACACGACATCGGAAACACGGGAACACGACATCGAAAACACGGGAACACGGGAGCACGGAAACACGACATTACGATAAAAAAAATAGGTAATTGGGACAAAATAGATAACTATATTATGAACGTTACGATAAAAAAAAGGTAATTGGGACAAAATAGATAACTATATTATGAACGTTTGGTCGCTGCCTACTTAGTTGTTGTAGTGTCAAAACATGCTGTTGTTTTTACATACATGTGAATATATTAGTGTCCCAAAATGTAAGACATGTTGCAGCAGGAACGTTGTTAATAGTGTTTATCATAGCGTTTTGCACACTGAATATCAGTGTCATCGGCGGGTGGCGCGCGGCAACGCCGCGCCGGGGGATCTAGTGGTCATGGAACTGTCGAGTGATTGATTTTTACATAGGAGAGTTGAAAGTTGACTGTAGGTTGTCGATGACTCTCCATGCACAAAACTGAAAATAGCAAGGTGAACTTTGTTGACATGTCTATCTGTAAAGCATCAAACATTAAATATAAGATATTCATGGAACTGTCGATTCTTACAGTAGTTGTGTTCTGATAATCATTTTTACATGCTCATGGAACTGACCACAAAACTGAACCTGTAGGAGAAGGAGGAGCTGTTGGGGGAGGCGGGGAAGAGGAGGAGGAGCTGTTGGGGGCGGCGGGGAAGGATAAAGAGGAGCCGTCAGCGGCGACGGGGAAGGATAAAGAGGAGCCGTCAGCGGCGGCGGGGAAGGAGTAGGGAGAGCAGGATAAGCTCAGCCCAACGCCCAGGTACTTGTCTTCCCTTTATTTTTCGATTTATTTTCTTGTAGCATGCAATTGGTTTCAGCAGGTTCAGTTCAACATAAGGAACCTCTTTCAGGTTCCAATTGTTTAGGTATCATTGTCGTCTTCTTGGGGTACAAACATGAATTAAAATCATTGTGTTAAACAGGTGGCGATTTTGGACATGTCTTCTTCTTCGAGATGGCGTGCCTCCTACTCCACGATGCTTTTCCAACGTAAGAAGGCGTTGTACAAGGGCACAATCCTCCTACGAGCTGAGGTGAACCGCGTCCAACTCCTCGACGCCGATGAAACGCTCATTGACGCCCGTGACCTCAAGGAAGGGGAGTCGATATATCCGGGATTGATATTTGAATTCTATTGCCACAAAGTTGAAGTTGGCAAGCACATTGAGGATGACGCTGTTGTCTCACCCGAGCAGGTTACTTCTTATTTCATCTCATATGTTGTACTCCCTCCGTTCTAAATTAATTGACTTGTACATACATTCGTTACTAGACAAATGCATGTCAATTAATTTGGAGCGGAGGGAGTAGAAAGTAATAAATGTGGAGCATTTAGAAGGACTGAATATAACCTTTCTTTGTGAATGTTTCTATAGCAGCCACCCTCCAAGAGATACACTACCAAACAAGAGAGGAGGGCTGAGAAGAAGAGGAAGAGGAAGAACCTCGAGGAGACAAGGAAGGAGTCTGATGAGGAGGAACAAGAGACCTACCTACCGGTCAGAGTAGAGGAAATTGATGGTGACTTGCTAAGCGATGTTGATGAGAGAGCTGCTAACAACGAAAGACAACAAACCTCCAAGAGGTACACTACTCTCCCATATTTTCTGTTCATGACTTTGTTATTTTCCATATTTAAGTTATTAATGTCTCTTGCTTGTTGTGTGTAGAACTGTACAAGAGAGGAGGGATGAAAAAAGGAGGAAAAGGTCGAAGGATGCAGACATGAGTAAATACCGTGGCTTCAAGAGGAAGAGACTCGATGAGGTTAATATGATTGCTCAAATGTGAACTTCTATTTTGTAGGTGTCATTTGCTTGATTGCTGATATGTTCGTCTAATTTTTAAGCAGCCCGTGAGATCACCAGTAGTAAAAATGGTGAGATCACCAGCCTGGCACCGGTGACGAGGTTATTGTTCTTCCCGGGCCATTCTGGCTCGTTGCTGCGGCCGGAGAGGAAGTCTCTGTTGGTGTACCGGAGCGTGTACTGGTCGAAGAAGATAGTCGCGTCCTTGTACCCCATGCACAACTCCGGGCTGACAGTGGCGCTCCTGAAAGCCGCGTCGAGGTCGTGGGTGCAACCTGTGCCTGTATAGTCGCCGCGACAGAGCACAAGACCGAAGACCGTGTCCGGACCGGCGCCGACCTTGCCGGAGGCGAACCCCGACTAGTTCGCCAGCGTGGAGAGTTCGGCGCTGAGACGGAGGATGTTGGTGTAGAAGGAATAGAGAGGGATTGGTGGAATAGTTGGATGTATTGCTTGAGCCTCGTGGGCATATATATAGGAGTAAATGATCTACTTGGAGTACAAGTCAAGATAGAATAAATCCTACGCTATCCTATGTTTCCTAAACAGACACGATACTCAACATCCCCCCGTAGTCACAACGGTAGCGATGCAGACGGTGAGACTGGAGAAGAATCCGAAGGTGGAGCCGACGGACATCCCCACCACAGTCTTAACGGTCGACGCATCGCAGAGGTTGTGGCTGGAGCAAAAAACTGACGAGGTTGCTCAAGCAAGGCGATAGCCCTTTGTGCCGATGTCGAGGTAGCCGAGAGCGTAGGTGGTGTAGCCGTAGTCGAGGTAACCGTGCAAGGGGCACCGTGGTCGATGTCGAGTCGGGGTTGCCGGAGTCGAGGGAGCCGTCAGGAGGCACGGGCGCAAGGGAGCGCCAGGTAGTCAGGACGCAGTGGTGCGCCGAGTGGAAGATGACGTGGACGAGGCGTCGCGCTGGTTTTGCCAAGCCCGGGGACACATCGTGGACGAAGGCACTTGTCGGTGTTGCAAGCACCCGTCATGCGTAGACAGAAGGTTAGTCGGTGTTGACGAGGCGCCGCACCAGGTTTGCCAAGCCCGGGGACACGTCGTGGATGAAGGCACGCGTCGGTGTTGCCAGCACCGGGCATGCGTAGACGGGGACCAGTACAAGCTGTACGCCATGTCGAAGGGGCCAGCAGAGGAGGACTCGACGACGGTTGCGGCGCCAATCGGCGTGGGGTAGAAGGTGCCGATGTCGCCCGCGGTTGTCGGAGTAGATGAACTGGTTGGGGAAGATGACGGTGACGCCAGCGATTAGCTGGTGCTGGACGAAGACGAAGAGGTGGTCCGCGACGGCGGCGGTAGCACGTGAAGGGCCACGGCGGTTGCATGTAGAAGCGCGACAACGGCGGTAGCCTGTGAAAGACCACAGCGGTCGTGTGTAGAGGCGCGGCGGCGGTGCTCAAAGTAGGCGAAGAAGAGCCCAACAACATGACGAAGACCAAGCACGGACGGTGGCGTTCCCGCGCCTAGGAAGGTGGCGCGGCGCATACCACAGAGACGTCAACGCGCGGGGACGGCGAAGCGGACCGCGTGTCGCTGCGCTACGGCCCGAAGGGGCACCACAACGGCGACGCGCGTGTCAGGGCGACGGCGGGAACGACTTTAGAGCGGTGGCGTTGACCGCGTGTCGCGGCGCTACGGCCCGAAGGGGCGACGCAGCGGCGACGTGCGGGTCGGCGCAGCCGTGGGGACGGCCTCAGGGCGGCGGCGTGGACTGCGTGTCGTGGCGCTACGGCCCGAAGGGGCGACGCAGCGGCGACGTGCGTGTCGGTGCAACCGCGGGGAGAACCACGGGGTGGCGGCGCTGCGACATGCTCGGGGACGATCTTCACGGGAACCTGCGAACGTGCACGCAGACGACTGTACGGGTCGGCCGCGCGGCGCGGATGGAGCGGATCACTGGCGAGCGGGTGATCAATCCGATCGCTCGCAAGGTGGAGGAGGCGCCACTCGGCGTGAGGAGTGCGGCGGGAGGCGGACGGCGAAGAAGCCGAGCGGCCAACGTAGCGTTGGCGCCCGGGCGGCCAACGCAGCACCGGCGTGAGGGAGCTAGGCGCATGGCAGAAGTGCCCGAGCGGCAGACGCGGCGCCTTGTGTGAGGCGGTCACGATGAAGGCGGGGTGCTGATGGAGGTGTCCCGTTCGGAGCTGGACGACGGCGGCCGGCGCAAAACAACGGCTGGCAGACGTGCGGAGGGCGGCCGTTTCTGGCGCCGCGGCGTGTGAGGTCGCCTTGTCGGTGAAGAGCACACGCGGACGGCGGCCGTGCTGGCCGCAACGTAGCGCGAGAGGCCGCCATGTCGGAGTAGAGGCGCGCGAGGGTCGACGACGGCGGCGGGCGGCGCAAACTGATATTAGATCGAAAAACCAGAAAAGATAACACCGATCAAAACGACCGGCGTGAGAGAGAAAACCCGGATCAAAAGATCGGGAAAAAGACTCTCTAGGACAGCCGATCAACAGGATCGGCAGACAAACCCAAGGTACGGGCGGCGCGGCCCCCGGTGGAGATCTTGGAGATCGACCTCCCCAGGGAGCGCGGTGCGGAAGCGGCAGCGGCTAGGGTTTAGGATCGAGGTATACCATGTAGAAGGAATAGAGAGGGATTGGTGGAATAGTTGGTTGTATTGCTTGAGCCTCGAGGGCATATATATAGGAGTACATGATCTACTTGGAGTACAAGTCAAAATAGAATAAATCATACGCTATCCTATGTTTCCTAAACAGACACGATACTCAACAGTTGGACTTGTAGCTGTTGTTTTGCTCGTAGAAGCCGGAAGTGTTGTTGCAGTTACTATGGCGTAGGCTGTCCGTGGCGGAGTCGTCCTGAGCGCCGGCCGTCCACGGCCACGCGGTAAAGAGGAGGATGAGGAGGAGGTTGAGCATGGCGATGGCAGTGAGGTTAGCGCCTTGTGGATTAGGAGGAGGTTCGGCAAAAGGCTACGAGGACTAACCAGGAAAAGTACTACGATGGGAAGTACAGTGGTATTACTAGTTGGAGGCTTGGAGCGAGAGCGACTACACGATCAGTCGCCTGAGATTAAATGTGTTAAGTCTCAGTCGATGGAATCGTACTCTACCAATTCGCAAAAAAAAAAAATCCTACTCTACCTCTTATTTCAATCAATCCTATAGACTACTCCAGCGGTCCAGGAGAGCGGACTTTTGGAGGCCGGGCTACCGGTAGCTCGGTATCTCCATCGTCGCTGGAGCCATTGAGATCTGGGCCAAAATAGTTTGTGTGGCAGTAGCAAAGAGAATACAATGTTTCTAACAGTGCTACCGTATGAACGTGGCCCATGTTGTTTAGCGTTATCTGGGCCAGAATTACGTGAACCAGACAGAGTCAGTTCCTCATTTATTGCGCTCGTCTAACTGGCTCTCTCTCACCTCTCGCTCATTCTCTCTCATACGCGGCCGGGCGGTCTTCTCGGTGGACGCCGCCGCGACGAGGAGGTTGGAAAAAAATCTTATACGCGACCACTTGGTGGACCACATCTAGCAACCTACACCTGGCAAAGCACATCTTTTAATTAAATCCTGCTGCTAAACTTGCTTTGAGATTAGTGTATGGGATGTGTACGGTGATGGGTATGGTCCACCATGTGGGTCGTACCAACATGGGTCGTATAGGATTTTCTTCGAGTTGGAAAAAAATCTTATACGACCCATGTTGGTGCGACCACTTGGTGGACCACATCTAGCAACCTACACCTGGCAAAGCACATCTTTCTCGTTAATTAAATCCTGCTGCTAAACTTGCTTTGAGATTAGTGTATGGGATATGTACGGTGATGGGTATGGTCCACCATGTGGGTCGTACCAACATGGGTCGTATAGGATTTTCTTCCGAGGAGGTTAGCAAGGTGAGCCATCAGTGACCAGCTGGTGCAGATGGGATGCAGGATCCAGATTCCTCACATGACATCCCTACCTCCGTTAAATCTCAGCACATGTTTTTTTTGCATTTTTTATCTTATTGGAATTAGTTCTGTGTTTCGATATGATTTTTAACTTTTTTTTCGAACCTCGGCAATGCCTTTGATTGATAAAGTCGAAAAGAGTTGGACAGTTTATGAGGGAAACCGGCCGAAAACCGTACAACACAACGCACCACACCCGGCCCGAAGGCCACGCCCCCTAAAACGAGTCGACGACTCTGTCGCCCTAGCGAACCAAAGACGACACAAACACGGCGGAGGCAAACTCAACGCTAACCCGGAGCCGCCGCTCCGACATCCACACTGGCCCCAAGGCCACGCCCCAAAACCTAGTTGACAACCATGTCGCCCTAGCGACCATAGCCGACAACCAACACGGCGGAGACGAACTCAACGCAAGACGAAATCCGGAGCCGCCGCTCCGACATCCACACCGGACCGATTGCCGCGCACCCCCTAGCCGAAGACGAAAGCTCGCCGCCGCCAACCACCATGTGAATCCACTGGTCCCTCTGGCCGGTGGAACATCCAAAGCGAGGCCCCAAGAGGCAAGCGACGCAGGAGCGCCGCCCTCGCCCGATCCCGTGAGGGTCAAGGGTTTCCCCCGGAGAACCAGGCATGGGAAGCGAGAGCACCACCTCGACGACGCCTTCAAGAAGGAAGCGGCGCCCGAGGCCGTCGCCGTCGTCGGTGTGAGGACCCCGGATTAAGTACCCGAGATACTCGTTATGTTTCCTGCAACAATCCCGTGATCAGTCTGTTGCTGCACATAACTCGAATTGGTATCACAGAACATCCATAAATACCGAATAGACATACTTACGTGATTGAAGTCATAAGCTTCAACAGGTACTTGCAGCGGAAAATCACCAAACAACGTGGAGCCCAAGTCATTCGCCTTAACCCTACAGGCAGCTGACTGGGAAGCGCCCTAGTTCGCAAAGACGCCAGTGAACTCCTCTTCTTCGAACTGCTTCTTCTTCCAAAATCTGGCTAAGACAATAGCCAGGGACGAAACCAATATGAGTACATTTGATTGTACTCGCAAACTACCCCAACTTGAGCATGCACTAGTTTTGATAATCTTTCAATAATACCTTTATTTTTAGAACAAAACATCTCTATACCGTTATTGAAAAGGGAAGAGTAGATCTTTTAATCCTGTTGAAGACAAAACATTTTGGAAAGTAATTTCTCAATACCGGGGTTGGAAACAACCCTTTTTGGAAAGTAGTTTTCTCACTATTTTTGGTTGAAAAAGGTAAGAAGTCTTTTTAAACCTTTTTCTCGAAAATAAACCCTTTATTAAAAAAAAGGTAAGAATTCTCTTTTAAAACTTTTTCCTCGAAAATCACCGTCTTGTCCACAGCCCCATCCTGGTCACTTATTTTCCAGCAACATCATACCACCCCCTCGGTATAGTTGCCTAAAACAATCTTCACTTCATTTTCCTTTCAAACTCAAAACTCTGTAAAACTTGCACATGGCCTTAGCAGTTCTTCCCAACTGTCCATATCCGAGGACTCGGCTATTCGAATAGTTTTACCCTCTGCAGAGGTAGCACGCTTTTCCCACACCCATCCGGTCACTCATCGTGTCAGCCACGTCCCGCCATACCGGAGGTATGCGAAGTTGAGTTCCCGGCCATAGCCCGTCCTTTGCTCATGCTAGTATAGGACCCTGCCTCTACGACACTTTCCATCGACACTCAAATCCTCAGAAACTAAGTGTGAGGACTCGTAGTTCTGTCCGGCGGACCCAAGGGAGCCCTTCAATCCTCTTCCTCCGATACGCTCATACCGGCTTCCGGTAGACTTCAATGAAGAGGACCCAGGTCAGGGGGTAGGTCCTCAGACCATCCCCTCATGGAACGAGGTTATCCTCGTTATTGAGGCATCCAGTACTAACACGAGCAAATTATATGACTACGCCCTTGCTCATATGTGGGTAAATGTGGTCGCACAGGTTATTGGTTGTTCGGTAAGTACCAGGACACAATGTGCATTTTTCAGAAACATCACCATTCACCACTTCTCAATTTCATTACCGACATCTCGGCATACCATAATTCATCCAAGGGTTTTCAAAGGAGTTTTGAATAAACAATGTTTTTCCCATCCTATAGTTTTATTTAAACAAACTGATATTTCTACATAGAGTGGCAAAATATTTTTTCATAAACTTTTGAAAAGGTTTTCACAATCATTTCCAATTCTCATAGCAAAATACTTTTAGTCAAACTTGGGTGGTTCGTAATCCCACCAAAAGATTTTCATAGAAGACTTTGGAGTAAAACAAATTCATTTCGAAATCGTTGTAGACCATTGACACCTCTATATCGGGTGTCTCGAGAATCTACTTGTATTTTGGAAAAGGGTTTTCAAAGTCATAGCTTCCGTGGCAACCACCACATAAATCATTTATGCTAGTTATAGTAAAACAGGTAAATCAAAATAGATGTATATAGGTGCAAGCTCAGTGAAGTAGCTTGCCTTGCTCAGCAAAGTGACCCTGGTCTTGTTCTTCTGGTTCAACAAATTCCCCCTTCTCGCAAGTCCCGGCAACGTTCTCGTCTAAACGTCGTAAAACAAACAAGACACACAATTACCACACAATTTGACCAGGCAACACTAACACTCAAGCTGAACATCTACAAATACCTACTGGTCTATGGAAGTCAAAACAATTGAATTTAGTTCAATTTTTATTATTATTAATTTCATATACTTTTATTAATTTCAGAAACTAGTTACACACGAGTTAATCCACCATTTAATTTATGTTGATCACAAAATTATGCCAATTTAGGGATAGCTAAACTTGGCTAGTGCAAGTTCAACAAAATTGACCTAGGTCCAATTGGATTAATATTTATCCCTCTATAATTCTTTTACTACAGAAAGGTTCAAATCACTAATTGAATTACTAATGAGTTTCTGTTGCTCCTAAAATCCCACCAAGTTAGGAGTAGCTAACAATTTACAATACTAAACTAACAAAATTGGGTTCAACTCATTTGGACTTTTAAATCAACAACTAAAAATCATTTAGTCCAGAAAAGCTTCTGTGGCAAACTTTTAATTTATCTTAGCCTGTTAAATATTTTTGAGTGAGACCAACGCCAACGGCTAAATATTTTCATAACCTTTCCAGGGAATTTTATTTCATAGTTTTTGGACATCTAAAACGCAAGAAACAAATGTTTTTGTGAGGGTCCAGAAACAAATCTAGAAGTAAAAGAATAAACAACCTTAAAAAAAAAGCAGTGGGCTGGATCTGGCTGGAGTTGGGCTGTGCCGTGAGGGAGGAAGCCCAGCTCGCGGCCCACGAGCTTGAGCGAAGCGGTACGGGCTGGCTTCTCCTTCCTCGACACGAGCAGGGCACGGACGCGGCGCTGCCGGAGCGCGGCGAGGATGGCGACGGCGGCTCCGACGTCCTGAAAAGAAATGGGGATGCCTATGAGAGAGAACACGGCAAGGGGAGCACGTGTGCACAAAAATGGCGGAGAAAGGTGGCCTGTGCCCACCGCGAGCTTGCTCGCACGTCCGCGGCCGGAGGAGAAGAGGATCGGGACGGCGACGGCGATCCCGGGCTTCCCTCTTCGATTCCTCGCGCAGAGAGGGGGAGTAGGGCACGGCGAAGATGCTGGTGGTCAGAGATTTGGAGGGGGAGCTCTCTATCGCCGGCGAGGCGCGTCGGCGACTTCGGCCATGGTTCGGGTTCAATGGAAGCAATGTGAGAGAGGAAGTGAGGGGAGGAAATGAGTGAGGGGTGAGGGAGCAGAGGGGTGCGCGGCTTCTTATCATCTCCTCCTCAGCAAGGAGGAACGGGCCACGGCAACGACGCCGGGAGGAGCACGGCAGCGTGCGGGTACGGCGACGTGGGCACGGCAGCGTGCGGGAGATGCCACGGCCGTCCCGTTGCAGAGCTGAGGTGAAGGGAGAGGGCAGAGGAGTCAGAGGTCAGCTGGGCGAGGGAGAGGTACACGGCGAGCGACGACCACGGCATCGCCGGCGTGGGGAGCACGGCGCCGTGCCGGCCAGCGTGCGGCTACAGAGGTCAACGGAGTTTTGCAAAACGCCCCCTAAACTCTTTTTCCTCTCACGGATAGGTCCTCGGCTAAAATCCTTTATTTCCTTTTTGAAATCAGTAGGGTTTCCAGAATTTATTTGAGGGGTTTAAACACTTTACAAAAATTAGAGAAAATTCATGTAGCCTCCCCTATATATGAGGAAGCTCCACAAAAATTGGTTTTACAAAATAAAATGTTTTGCTCCATTTTTGTTCATAGGATTTAAATAAACCATTTTTGGAAATTAATAATTTGAGACTCCTTTAATATTTAAAACCAGTGGTAAAATAGTTTGTAGAACCTTTGGAGCTTTCTTGACAAATATGATATCTTCAAATAAGTTTTATTTTCATAGAGAAAACATTTGTTTTGAGGAAATAGAGAAAATGGGAGGGAATTTATTTATGAAGATCATTTTAACTCATGACCTTCATTTCTTTAAAAGAAGGGAGGGGTTTGTTTTTAAATCAACAAGTAGGTTTACTAGAGGAGGGAGTGATATGAAATGGAGAGAAGTATCATTTCATCTCCCTTTCTAGAATTTTGATAAAGAAAGTATTGGTTTTCATAAAAATAGAGGAATAGGTAAAGAGGGAGTTTTATTGAAATCACCTCCCTAGGTTTTAGGGGTTTAACTTGGGGTGCATAATTGTAGAGGATGTGTTCCTCTTCAAGTCACACTCCAAATTTGGTGGCCCAGGGTGTCCTAATTTTGTAACAACCCCACTGAGGAATTATCCTCACCAGAAAATCACACACAACAGCAGAATCACAGCAATAGCAATAGCACCAAAATACCTACAACACAACCATATCCACAACTCAAACAAGACCACACACTTCAAACCACCAGAATAAATCACACACCTTTTTCCATAACTAACAATGCTACTTTGTAAAAATGGTCACACTCAATTATGACAAGATGTTGTTTAAGGGATAAACCACCCATAACTTAATAGTTTTCAAAATGGTCTGATCAGGAGAAATATGTGAGGTAATATATTTCCCACTGTATTTCTTTTAAAACTGAATTGAAACATAGGAGTTTTAAAAATAGGAATTTGGAATTGTCAAGGTGGAAGAAAGGATAGGAGATCACAGATAGCTCTCCATACTTTATAAGCATGAAATTTTTGGGAAATACTTTTACTGTCTCAATTTAAAGGATATTTTATTTGTTGCCAAAACCAAATCATTGTGGAAATAAACTTTTGGCCAACATAAGAATGGAAAAGATATATGGAATATATTCTTGTCATAACATGGTCACCAGTGTTGTAAATATATTTTTACTTAGTTTGATTTCTTGAGTTGACATTTACTAGTCAACCAATCACAACCAACAAGTTACACAAGGTTAACAGAACAAGATAAGGGAAAACACAATCATTTGTGAAGTAATTCAAAAAGTTTTTGTTGGTTCTGAATTTTGGGTCGTGTTTACCCGTGTTATAAATTTGGGATGTTACAAATCCTTCCCCCCTTAAAAATAAATCTCGTCCTCGAGATTTGCCCAGGGGTACAGGGGAGATATGAGGGCAAAATTTTTATTTTAGAAATGCTGTATATTCACTTTCGTGTATACACAGGTTTTGAAAAACAATAGGGTTTTTCTTTAAAATACCCAGAGCTGTGCCACCAATAATTGGCTTATGGACACAGTGGGTTTGGTTTATCCGAAGAATTAATTTTGCAGGGGTTTTTACTGGAAAAGCGAGGGATAAAGGATAGAGGGACACGGGGGTTTAACTGCTGTCTCACTGGCAGGTGGGGTCGGGGTCCACCTGGTGGTCTCTCTTCCTTTTCTTCTCTTCTTCTTCTTCCTCGCTCGCCCTGGTTCCGCACTCGCCCCGTTTTCAGTGCGCAGAGCACTCATCCGCGGCACTGCTGCGCGTGCGGTCTGTCGACGCAGCGGCAGACACGGCTTTGGGACACGACGCTTAGATGGTTTCGCGCCATGGAGGCGAGTACTGCTCGCGATTCCACCACTTTCCCGCGCAACGCGGTGTCGAGGAGCGGCACCGAGCTCCTGGTTATAAATTGGAAATCTCCGAGGCTTTTCTCCTCCTCATCTCCACCATGGGTCTTATTCACGCCTTCTTCAAAGCCTACTACGAGATGCTGGAGAGAGCGGGCTTCATCGAACATGTCCTCATCGTCGTGCTCTTCGGGATCTCGTTGTCGGTGGTGGCCGCACTGCTGTTTGCGGCAGTAGTTGTCTTGATTTTTGGCTTTTGCAGTTGGTGGGCTGACGCTGGTGATGCTGCTGCGGCGGCAGAAGAGCCAGCGGCGCCGGAGGTGCCAGTGGTGGGGGAGGGGCCAGCTGCAGTGGAGGAGCACGCAATGGTGGAGGAGCAGGTTGCAGCGCCGGTGGAGGAGGTGGCAGATCTTCCGGCTGGAGGTGAGCAGGCTGCTCGAGCCGTCTGCCGCCGTCGGGCGGCGCGCGACTCGGCTCTGAGTGAGCCAGGCTCATCCTCTGGTGGTGTCATGGAGCTCGAGAGGGAGTAGGAATCTCTGGGGTGCCGTTTCTGAGTACTGGCAGTGTTCTTCGTAGGAGTAGAGTCTGTATCCTCTGTTTGTTTTTCTGAAATTCTCGCTGCTGTACTGCACTCCGTAGTGTATTGATCTTGTCTTTGCTGATGACCTGGGACAAGATTTGCATTGTCGAAATCTTCTGGGTTGTCATGACTCTGGTCTTGCAGCACAGATAGGATGCAGAGGTACTAGAGTAACCTTGCTTTGGTGAGAAATATATATATTTTAAGGGAAAATAACACTGCATTCTAAGGTCTCAACCACTGGCAGTGGTAGCATAGCATTTCAACCATATAGGTTGAACACAACAACTAAAAACACCCTACAAGAAGTCCTTCTGTGTTCCAGCGAGCATTGACTCCCAGCAAGCATTCTACGGCTTGCGAGGGTTACATCTCGTGGAGGGCTCGGGCCCCTTTCTTTAACATGCAAAATGCACAAGGTTCATATTGGGTGAGGAACCTTGTGGGAGAAGCATGTAGGAAACCACACACAATATAATTTGCATAATACAAAATAGTACCATTTAAAGTTTGCATTAATTCCCAGGGGTATGCGTCTGGGGTCACATACGGTTCCTGGTTTAAGTGATCTGTTGTTTCTTTTTAAAACTTTTAACTGAAGAAAAGCATGACATTCCATCAGGTGTCAACCAAGTGGTTAACAAGATGATAAGAACACCAAGTTTTTATTCCGGGCTGATTTAACATCAGCCGGGAAACAGACAACAACCTTGCATTACAAGAAACACGAGAAAACAAACAACAAGCAAACAACAGACTAACAACTTTGTTGCTCCACACGCACAAACATACAAACGCTGGTCAGGCTGACTAAACCTGGGTTCTACTCTGCCTAAGAGGTTCTAGGAGTCGGTGAAGCGCGGCCGAGACAAAGAGTGGTGTCCACATCTCCATCTTCCACGGGGTAGGGAACTACGACACGCCTTCAGAGACTATACCTTGCTCCTGGGGTGGCTGCTGAACTCGGGCTAGGGCTTGCGTCACAGATGCATCAACACTATGGTCCAGCAAATCATCTAGGATCGACTGTCTTGCTTCCTGAGCTTGCCCACGGTGGGAGGTGGGTAGGTTCCTCGCTCGACTTAGTTCCAGGTGGGCTCGACCAAGGTGGCGCCTTGTAATTATGAGTTCCGCCATCAGGGAGTGGAAAAATCTTGTCATTGAGGCTCCGTAAGTAACCAGGGTGATTACGGCAGGGTCGACTTCCCTACCATGGGAATTTGAGCAGGCTCCACTCCAAGCGGAGGAGTGACGGGAAGAAGTTGGAAAGCTCGACTCTGCGCCATCGCCGGTTCTGCATACCGGAGACGGACAAGGCCTTCCCAGGCTGCTACCTGGAGGGCTTGATCTAGAGTAGGCATGCTCCTACCATGGATCAAGTAGGCCTGACCTGTGCCCAGCGGACACGAGTTGATGTGCACGTCGACTTGGAATTCACGCCCAGCAGGCGGGAGGGAGTTCTCTAACACCACATATCGGGGGCGAGCAGGGTTAGCAAGAATATGGCAGACGGCCTTCCAAAGCATCAGTGGAAACCCGCCATGATCTTCGGCAGTGGTTTCCAGAATGACCCTGGGGTTTGCCATTGGGTGGCTTTGGCTCGGGAGAAAGGATAAGAACACGGGATTCCTGCCTCAGGGGAGTTGGGTTGCTATGGACGGTGAGTGAGGGTGGATATAGATGGCGGATGGAACGGGACCTTATATAGGCTAGGTTGTGTCGGCTCCTTTCTATTGGAAGAACCCGGGGAGCGTCTCTCAGGTAGTGGGGACAAGTCTTACTGTACTCTACTGTGAACCGACGCCTGGCCATGCCGGTTAGGCAGGGAGGGGTCAAATCCGCTGACTCACTGTAGGGGAACGTCACAAACAAACAATAAACACACAAGGTATATGTGGTATCGGTGTACGCCTAATACTCGTGATAGTGGGTAGTATACTAAAGTTCCCTAGGGGCCTTGGTTATAATTAGTTGACGAAGTCTCCATTTCATCACCTCGGGCTTCAGCTGGTATACTTGGGATTGGGGTTGCCACTGGAGTAGAATGGTTGACGTTGAATGAAAGTCTTCAGAAGTCTCTTGCCTTGTTGATATCGATGAGATTGGCATTTGTAGATCGATGGACTTGATGTTAAATTATTTGAGATGGTTGCTTCTTCTTTGTAGGTGCTAGCTAATTAGGTCTCTTTTGGGTTCATCGTCAAGTATTTTGAACAGGTAAGAAGGAGTAGAGAAAACCTTGGTAAAATTTAAAATAGAACGGTAAGACTCAGAAATAATTTGAGAAGACGAAAAGAGCGGGAGTCCTTTTTGGACTTCCCTAGATAAGGATATATTTTTGGTGTTAACATATTTTTAACAAAATATTCTCTTCCTAACTAACGTCCATGCTAACTAAGGTCTGTTACAGTCAGGATGGCTCTGATACCAAGTCTGTGAGGACCCCGGATTAAGTACCCGAGATACTCGTTATGTTTCCTGCAACAATCCCGTGATCAGTCTGTTGCTGCACATAACTCGAATTGGTATCACAGAACATCCATAAATACCGAATAGACATACTTACGTGATTGAAGTCATAAGCTTCAACAGGTACTTGCAGCGGAAAATCACCAAACAACGTGGAGCCCAAGTCATTCGCCTTAACCCTACAGGCAGCTGACTGGGAAGCGCCCTAGTTCGCAAAGACGCCAGTGAACTCCTCTTCTTCGAACTGCTTCTTCTTCCAAAATCTGGCTAAGACAATAGCCAGGGACGAAACCAATATGAGTACATTTGATTGTACTCGCAAACTACCCCAACTTGAGCATGCACTAGTTTTGATAATCTTTCAATAATACCTTTATTTTTAGAACAAAACATCTCTATACCGTTATTGAAAAGGGAAGAGTAGATCTTTTAATCCTGTTGAAGACAAAACATTTTGGAAAGTAATTTCTCAATACCGGGGTTGGAAACAACCCTTTTTGGAAAGTAGTTTTCTCACTATTTTTGGTTGAAAAAGGTAAGAAGTCTTTTTAAACCTTTTTCTCGAAAATAAACCCTTTATTAAAAAAAAGGTAAGAATTCTCTTTTAAAACTTTTTCCTCGAAAATCACCGTCTTGTCCACAGCCCCATCCTGGTCACTTATTTTCCAGCAACATCATACCACCCCCTCGGTATAGTTGCCTAAAACAATCTTCACTTCATTTTCCTTTCAAACTCAAAACTCTGTAAAACTTGCACATGGCCTTAGCAGTTCTTCCCAACTGTCCATATCCGAGGACTCGGCTATTCGAATAGTTTTACCCTCTGCAGAGGTAGCACGCTTTTCCCACACCCATCCGGTCACTCATCGTGTCAGCCACGTCCCGCCATACCGGAGGTATGCGAAGTTGAGTTCCCGGCCATAGCCCGTCCTTTGCTCATGCTAGTATAGGACCCTGCCTCTACGACACTTTCCATCGACACTCAAATCCTCAGAAACTAAGTGTGAGGACTCGTAGTTCTGTCCGGCGGACCCAAGGGAGCCCTTCAATCCTCTTCCTCCGATACGCTCATACCGGCTTCCGGTAGACTTCAATGAAGAGGACCCAGGTCAGGGGGTAGGTCCTCAGACCATCCCCTCATGGAACGAGGTTATCCTCGTTATTGAGGCATCCAGTACTAACACGAGCAAATTATATGACTACGCCCTTGCTCATATGTGGGTAAATGTGGTCGCACAGGTTATTGGTTGTTCGGTAAGTACCAGGACACAATGTGCATTTTTCAGAAACATCACCATTCACCACTTCTCAATTTCATTACCGACATCTCGGCATACCATAATTCATCCAAGGGTTTTCAAAGGAGTTTTGAATAAACAATGTTTTTCCCATCCTATAGTTTTATTTAAACAAACTGATATTTCTACATAGAGTGGCAAAATATTTTTTCATAAACTTTTGAAAAGGTTTTCACAATCATTTCCAATTCTCATAGCAAAATACTTTTAGTCAAACTTGGGTGGTTCGTAATCCCACCAAAAGATTTTCATAGAAGACTTTGGAGTAAAACAAATTCATTTCGAAATCGTTGTAGACCATTGACACCTCTATATCGGGTGTCTCGAGAATCTACTTGTATTTTGGAAAAGGGTTTTCAAAGTCATAGCTTCCGTGGCAACCACCACATAAATCATTTATGCTAGTTATAGTAAAACAGGTAAATCAAAATAGATGTATATAGGTGCAAGCTCAGTGAAGTAGCTTGCCTTGCTCAGCAAAGTGACCCTGGTCTTGTTCTTCTGGTTCAACAAATTCCCCCTTCTCGCAAGTCCCGGCAACGTTCTCGTCTAAACGTCGTAAAACAAACAAGACACACAATTACCACACAATTTGACCAGGCAACACTAACACTCAAGCTGAACATCTACAAATACCTACTGGTCTATGGAAGTCAAAACAATTGAATTTAGTTCAATTTTTATTATTATTAATTTCATATACTTTTATTAATTTCAGAAACTAGTTACACACGAGTTAATCCACCATTTAATTTATGTTGATCACAAAATTATGCCAATTTAGGGATAGCTAAACTTGGCTAGTGCAAGTTCAACAAAATTGACCTAGGTCCAATTGGATTAATATTTATCCCTCTATAATTCTTTTACTACAGAAAGGTTCAAATCACTAATTGAATTACTAATGAGTTTCTGTTGCTCCTAAAATCCCACCAAGTTAGGAGTAGCTAACAATTTACAATACTAAACTAACAAAATTGGGTTCAACTCATTTGGACTTTTAAATCAACAACTAAAAATCATTTAGTCCAGAAAAGCTTCTGTGGCAAACTTTTAATTTATCTTAGCCTGTTAAATATTTTTGAGTGAGACCAACGCCAACGGCTAAATATTTTCATAACCTTTCCAGGGAATTTTATTTCATAGTTTTTGGACATCTAAAACGCAAGAAACAAATGTTTTTGTGAGGGTCCAGAAACAAATCTAGAAGTAAAAGAATAAACAACCTTAAAAAAAAAGCAGTGGGCTGGATCTGGCTGGAGTTGGGCTGTGCCGTGAGGGAGGAAGCCCAGCTCGCGGCCCACGAGCTTGAGCGAAGCGGTACGGGCTGGCTTCTCCTTCCTCGACACGAGCAGGGCACGGACGCGGCGCTGCCGGAGCGCGGCGAGGATGGCGACGGCGGCTCCGACGTCCTGAAAAGAAATGGGGATGCCTATGAGAGAGAACACGGCAAGGGGAGCACGTGTGCACAAAAATGGCGGAGAAAGGTGGCCTGTGCCCACCGCGAGCTTGCTCGCACGTCCGCGGCCGGAGGAGAAGAGGATCGGGACGGCGACGGCGATCCCGGGCTTCCCTCTTCGATTCCTCGCGCAGAGAGGGGGAGTAGGGCACGGCGAAGATGCTGGTGGTCAGAGATTTGGAGGGGGAGCTCTCTATCGCCGGCGAGGCGCGTCGGCGACTTCGGCCATGGTTCGGGTTCAATGGAAGCAATGTGAGAGAGGAAGTGAGGGGAGGAAATGAGTGAGGGGTGAGGGAGCAGAGGGGTGCGCGGCTTCTTATCATCTCCTCCTCAGCAAGGAGGAACGGGCCACGGCAACGACGCCGGGAGGAGCACGGCAGCGTGCGGGTACGGCGACGTGGGCACGGCAGCGTGCGGGAGATGCCACGGCCGTCCCGTTGCAGAGCTGAGGTGAAGGGAGAGGGCAGAGGAGTCAGAGGTCAGCTGGGCGAGGGAGAGGTACACGGCGAGCGACGACCACGGCATCGCCGGCGTGGGGAGCACGGCGCCGTGCCGGCCAGCGTGCGGCTACAGAGGTCAACGGAGTTTTGCAAAACGCCCCCTAAACTCTTTTTCCTCTCACGGATAGGTCCTCGGCTAAAATCCTTTATTTCCTTTTTGAAATCAGTAGGGTTTCCAGAATTTATTTGAGGGGTTTAAACACTTTACAAAAATTAGAGAAAATTCATGTAGCCTCCCCTATATATGAGGAAGCTCCACAAAAATTGGTTTTACAAAATAAAATGTTTTGCTCCATTTTTGTTCATAGGATTTAAATAAACCATTTTTGGAAATTAATAATTTGAGACTCCTTTAATATTTAAAACCAGTGGTAAAATAGTTTGTAGAACCTTTGGAGCTTTCTTGACAAATATGATATCTTCAAATAAGTTTTATTTTCATAGAGAAAACATTTGTTTTGAGGAAATAGAGAAAATGGGAGGGAATTTATTTATGAAGATCATTTTAACTCATGACCTTCATTTCTTTAAAAGAAGGGAGGGGTTTGTTTTTAAATCAACAAGTAGGTTTACTAGAGGAGGGAGTGATATGAAATGGAGAGAAGTATCATTTCATCTCCCTTTCTAGAATTTTGATAAAGAAAGTATATTGGTTTTCATAAAAATAGAGGAATAGGTAAAGAGGGAGTTTTATTGAAATCACCTCCCTAGGTTTTAGGGGTTTAACTTGGGGTGCATAATTGTAGAGGATGTGTTCCTCTTCAAGTCACACTCCAAATTTGGTGGCCCAGGGTGTCCTAATTTTGTAACAACCCCACTGAGGAATTATCCTCACCAGAAAATCACACACAACAGCAGAATCACAGCAATAGCAATAGCACCAAAATACCTACAACACAACCATATCCACAACTCAAACAAGACCACACACTTCAAACCACCAGAATAAATCACACACCTTTTTCCATAACTAACAATGCTACTTTGTAAAAATGGTCACACTCAATTATGACAAGATGTTGTTTAAGGGATAAACCACCCATAACTTAATAGTTTTCAAAATGGTCTGATCAGGAGAAATATGTGAGGTAATATATTTCCCACTGGTATTTCTTTTAAAACTGAATTGAAACATAGGAGTTTTAAAAATAGGAATTTGGAATTGTCAAGGTGGAAGAAAGGATAGGAGATCACAGATAGCTCTCCATACTTTATAAGCATGAAATTTTTGGGAAATACTTTTACTGTCTCAATTTAAAGGATATTTTATTTGTTGCCAAAACCAAATCATTGTGGAAATAAACTTTTGGCCAACATAAGAATGGAAAAGATATATGGAATATATTCTTGTCATAACATGGTCACCAGTGTTGTAAATATATTTTTACTTAGTTTGATTTCTTGAGTTGACATTTACTAGTCAACCAATCACAACCAACAAGTTACACAAGGTTAACAGAACAAGATAAGGGAAAACACAATCATTTGTGAAGTAATTCAAAAAGTTTTTGTTGGTTCTGAATTTTGGGTCGTGTTTACCCGTGTTATAAATTTGGGATGTTACAGTCGGCCCCGGCCAAAAACCAGGGCAGGCTTTCGCCCGGCGATGTGCCACAAACCCGCATCCGCTCGACAGAGACCGGCCAGACCACCGACACTTGCATGCCACAGCCACCGTGGCACCTCACGCCACGGTAGGAAGCATGACACCACCCCCGCCCGGGGCCGCCGCCCCGGCATCCTCTCGACCGGCTGGAGAACGAGCTCACAGCCGGAGGTGCAGCACGGCCACCTCATGCCGGCCACACGGCCGGGGCAACCCCGACCGCACCGATGCGCCAAAGCCTCGTCCTCGCGTGGCGCCATCGATCCGGGGCCGCCGCCCCGGCTTCCTCCCCACGCCGACCCTGGCGGCAACGACGCCCCTCGCCGCACCAACCACGCCGAAACCAATACCCGGGCCGCCGCCCCGGCTTCCGCACCGCCACAGCCGGCAGCCACGCTGCCGCTGCGGCTAGTGCCGCGCCCGACCGGGCACCGAAGCCCGCTTCGTCGCGCCACCGACGATCCCGGCCTGCCGCCCTCACGGCCAGGCTGGGGCCCGTCCCCACCAGAAACCGGGCAAGAGAGCCCCGGATCCGCCACCACGCCGAAGCCCGGCGCCCCCGGAGCCGCCGCTCCGGCTTTACCCTCACCGGCGGCGCAGTTTCCGTCCAGCCGGTCCCGACGGCCGCCGCGCGAGCTCGAGAAGAAGAGAGCACCCACCCCCGCGCACCAGTTGTGTGGCGGCGGGGAGGCCGCCACCGCCGCGGCGCGAGGGAGGGCTCTGGCGGCGCGAGGAGGGGCCCCCCGGTGCCGCCTGGGTGCGACACGGGGGGGGGGGGGGGGGGGGGGGGGGTGGAGGCCGGGGGAGGAGGAGGAGGTGGCCGGCGGCGAGCCTGGCGGCGGCGGCGGCTGGGGGTGGAAACCCTAGTCGCGGGTCGCGGGGCGGCTCAACTTTTCGTGTCCGCAAGTTCAATTTCGATTTTTAACTTTTTATTAGTGTGTTCTTTCGATTCGATGTAAGCAACTGGTAGGAACGAGCGACACAAATATTCTATTAATTTGGGATGATTTTTTGCCTGTTCGCAGAATCGCAGCGTCTTCAAGAACGAATCTGAGCACTTGATACTTTTTTTTGGTTCATCCGATCGAGTTTATTCCAGGCGCGTGAATGGTTTTTTTTCTTGCTGGTGGTATATTTCGGAATCTAATGACCATGGGTTGATGTCCAAATAGTAATATTTTAGTGCAAAAAATCATCTCCCGATCGAGGCTCATCTTCACCAGCTCTGCATCTTAGATTTCGGTTTTCAATTATTTCACCATTCATGAATTGCGTTGGTGATGTTCTGGTGTGCAATTATTTCCCCATGTTCGTACCGATTCCACCATTGTTGTTCTGGGTTCCTTCTGTGTAGTTTTGATCTTAGCCATGTCCATCATTATCTTGTTTGCATTGAAGTTTTTTTTTCTCTCTGAAATTTGGGGGAAATTTCGTGACTATATTATGCTACATCTTCGAGATTATTCCTAAGAATGTTGTTCAGATCCGAGTAATCTAATAACGAATGTTGGGGGTTAACTTCTCATGGCGAATTGGGTGAGACCTATTCGTATTTGTAACTGACATTTTTATAGGCGACAAATCGAATAATATGTTCATGTTGAACTGCAGTTGCTACAAGTTCTTGAGCCTGTTGCTTAAAAGTGAAATTATTCATGTGTGATTTGTAGGTGTGTGCTACAAGGCACGAATTGTTCCAGCGCAAATGAACGTGATCAAAATATGTAAGTCTCATGTTCCAAGTATGTGCAAATGATGAATATTCAGATCAAAATCTTTTGTCTATCAATCATCATCATTCAGCTCAATTGCACGCACTGTTCTTATTTACTGCTAAGCATATGAAGTGTTCATGCTAGGTCCACAATTCATATGCGTAAAATCAGAGTTCAATGATTATACTTTTTTGAATTTTTAAGGTCTTCGTTTGGTTCAAATGATTTTCCGTGGGAATATTGGTGGATTAGATAAGAATCGTTGTGAACTTTTATTTGTGGCCGTCCCCGCACTTGTGTCACCTCATATACGAGGATAGGTCGATTCATGCAGAAGCTTGCTTATTTAGATGCACAAAATTATGCAGCAAATTCATGTGTTCTTTGTACAGAGGGAGTAGAATAGTGTGTCATGATATGTTGAATTATAAACACCTGAATGTGCTAAAAATGGTCAATATCCACCGCCCGAATAGATAGAAGAGATGACCCAGTTTATAAGTGAAACCGGGTCCAAAAACCATACAAACTATACAATGCCCTGTTTATGAGGAAAAGAGGGCAAAAAACCGCACAAGCGAGGCGACCTGCCGCCCACACTACGCAAGTCACCAAAGCCACTGACACACACCTCCTGCTCCGGGGCCGCCGCCCCGGCGTAGCAATCAGGACGAAACTTCGCATTGCCCGAAGTCGAACAAGTCAGGGTCCACGAGCCTGCTGTCCGCACAGCACCAGGACGCCACCCAAACCCACCTGCTCCGGGCTCGCCGCCCCGACGTAAAAACCAGGACGAAACTCCGCATTGCCCGAAATCGAACCAGTCAGGTCGACGAATCTGCTGTCCGCACAACACTAGGACGCCACCCAAACCCGCACTAGGCCACGACCCTTGCCTCATAGGACCATCGCCGCGTGGGAGCCCGAGGCCGCCGCCTCGACGTACCACCACCATCCGGGGCCGCCACCCCGGCGTCCGCCTTCGTGAAACCGTTACACCGCGATGGCCAACAACTCCAAGGCGACGCCTCCAAGAAGGTAGTGACGTGTCCGTCGCCGCCGCCCGCTCCAGCGGAGCTTAGGTTTTCACCCGGAGATGTTGAAACCGCTCGCGTCGGATGGCCTCGAAGCTCCCAAACGACGCAAACAGGAAGGGAACGACACCCGGAGGCGCCGCCGTCGTTGGCCCCGACCAAGTCGGGACAAGGCTTTCGCCCGGAGCTCGATTCGTCCGCAAAGCGCAGGGAGCAGCCAGCGAGTCAGGGCAGCACTGTTGCCAACCACCAAGCCTCCATCCGGCCAGCTGCACTGGTCTTCACGCCCTCGGAGCGGCTACCTTCCACGCGTCGCCGCAGCCATCATCCCGAGGGCCACCTCGAGCCGGCGGTGAGCACCTCCACTTCGCCAGCCCACGCGCGCCGCTGCGCCACCTGCTCCTCCCGCCATCCACGAGCCGACGGGGAGCTCCCTTCCTTGGCCGCGCCCAGTCTGAAACGCGCACAGACGGGACCCCCCGATGCGGCCGCCCCGCGTGCGCCAGGCCCGCAACCGTCTCCACCCCGCAGCGACCTTCCCATGCACGGCGGCGGCCGCCGCGGGCCGCGCCATGGCCAGGTCCTCCGTCCGCAGATCCCGCGATCGAGAGGAGTGACGAAACAGCGCCCCGCCGCCACCTTCCCAGGGGCACGCGTGGCTTTGCCGGCGGCCCCTCCGGCGGAGGCGAAGCAGGGATGCGGCGGCGGCTAGAGTTTCCCCCGTGTCGCCCAAAGGAGGACCACACGGGGGCGGGATTTGGAAAACTATTTGACGATGCAGTCACAAGGAATTATTTGTGTAATAGATATCATTTTGTTGCATCATACAAAAACGCAGGAATTTGCAGGACGATTGCCTGTATAGTTTCTAATCCTACGAAACAAGCAAGCCTCTGAATCCACATATAAAAGTTCACAAGGATTCTAATGCACCAATATTCCTACAGAAAATCATTTGAATCAAACGATAGACCTAGGAAAAATTCGAAGGAGTACCTTTTTACTATTCCGGCGCTCCGAGAATCCTTCGAACGTAAGAAATCCTTATATTCTGTAAAAAGGAAAAGCCAATGCTTAGTGGATTCTCTTTTTCGTCAAGCTAATGCTTAGTGGATGCTCTTCTTTGTTTCTCTTATTTGTTTTTGAAAACTGATCGGTAGTGACTTGTACTTTTCTTTTTTAAAGACGAAAGGTGCATGATGCTTTGGAAACAGACGTGAGCCCCCACGAATCCTGCCTGTGAATCGAGGAAGCCGCCCTGACTCCCCAATGCATGTCTATGTGCTACTGTACCAGTAAACAGAGAAATTGACATGAATGCGAGGTCAAGATAAGACTCCAGTACGCAGTACCGCTTTCGCCACTCCACTCAGACACTTGTTCCATTCTCCTACAGAGGAGAGCATTTGCTACACCATTGATTTGCCATGGCCCTCGCTGACACAGCATCGAGGAAGCTCCTGCATGGCGCAGGCGGCGCTATGGTGCGAGTCATCGCCGCGGACGGCGACGCCGTAGGCATGAGCTTCGGCCTTGGCGGCCTGTGGCAGCTCATAGTGGGACTACTCGGGAGCGTGGCACACCTGCTGGTCCTCCCGTTCGAGGTGCTCTGGCGCTTGCTGCAGACCGCCGTCGCCGGCGTGGCCCACTTGCTCCTCCTGCCGTTCGAGGCGCTCTGGCATCTGCTGCAGGCCATCGGCGCCAACGCCGCCGCTGGCATCAGCCTCTGCTTCGACGGCCTGTGGCACCTCATTCACGGTTTCATCGCCAACCTCCTGGCCACGGTGGGGAACGCAGCCCATGTGCTTGTCGCGCCGTTCGAAGCGCTCTGGCACCTGCTGCAGGCCACCGCGGCCAACGCCGCCGCGGGCATCAGCCTCTGCTTCGACGGCCTGTGGCACCTCATGCACGATTTCGTCGCCAACCTCCTGGCCACGGCGGGGAACGCAGCCCATGTGCTCATCGCGCCGATCGAAGCGCTGTGCCGCTGGCTGCAGATCGCCGCGGCCAGCGTGCAGGGCATCTTCCCCAGCCTTCTCGCCGCGCTCTCCAGCGCGGCCCACAAGCTCGTCCTCCAGTTTGAGGCTTTCTGGCGGGGGATACAGACCATCGTCGCCGATGCCGCCGCCGGCATCAGCTTCGGCCTGGACGGCTTTTGGCCGCTCATCAAGCGCTCCTTCGCCAGCGTCCTCGGCATGCTCGCCGGCGCGGCCGACCAACTCGTCCCCGCCCTGGAGGCGTTCTGGCGGTGGCTCAAGATCACCGCCGCCGTCGCACTCCCGTTCGTGCTGTTGATTGCCGTGGTTGTTTCCCTCGTGGCCCTTGTCTGGTACTGCTGGCCGCTGCTGCTCTCCGCCGCCACGCTGGCGGGAAATGCGCTCAGGTCCGCGGTCTTCTGCTTGTGCGCCGCCGGCGTGGGAATCGCGAAGGCGCTCGTCCAGCTCGTCTGCTGGACCGCGCAATACTTGCTCCTCCCCGTGTGCAGGTCCTGCTGCCTGTTCTGCGCCAGCGCCACCATGAATGCCCCGGGCGCCGCAGGATTATTCATATCGCGCGCTGCGTTCCTGGCGAATACGCAGCTGTACTTCCAGATTCTCCGGTCCGCTGGATCCGTCGTGGCCGCCGCCATATTTTCCACGCCAACCGTCGCGTCGGCTGTCGCTGCGCCGGTCGCCGCACTTTTCCGCGCCTAATTGAAGTCCATGTTCTGCATGTAATTTGTTTTTCTACCTTGTAGGCGCGTACGCTCCGTGCCTCCGTGTCATCATGCACTCTGTTATCGAACTGCGATTAGCATCTTTGCTGTACTCTTTACTGTACGTTTTATACCGCATGATTTGTCAATCTAGCAAGCGTGGACTTATTGACGTCAATATACTAATCGTCTATGTTTCAAGTGCATTCACAATGTTGAATACGAGCAATTTAGAATATGATTAATCTACAGGAAAAGTGAACAATTCATAACTAAAATGACAAGTGTTGTGCATCATATCGATGCAAAGGAGGGGCTATGCTCTCCTTTTCGGAGAAAAAAACAAGCATGGTGAACAAACAGATCTAAACCAAAAACTAGCATGATATAAAAAACAATAGAACAGATCACGTACTGTGTAGCGGGAGCAGAACCGCTGGCCATGTTGCCAAAGAGGTTACTAATGTCGGGAAACAAGTTGTCGTTGAGAAAATAGTCACGGCCAGTAATCACCCGGGTACGCTCTCCAAAAGTTGATCGTCTCTCTCATGTACAGAATTATGAGAAGTGTGGTTCCAGAGGACTACTCTCGCGTCTCACGGTGTACACCAGAAGAAGGGGTGGAGAAGACTTAAATGTGGCACAATGTTCTGAAACTGGAACGAGTAGGGGCCATGTGTTGTGCAAGAGGACAGAGTTGACGTCTGCATGTTTATACAGTGAGGGCAGGGTGAGGCGTGGAGGTAACCTCACGTCCGAGTCAGTAACAACCCACGGTCCAAGAAAATCGAAAACACTGAGTAATTAATGCGTCCGTTAAAAGCTCAATTAATGAGTTTCTCAAACAATAGAAATATAAACAACATCAATAGGTGTGAGCTCGGCTCATTAGCTACGCGTGTGTAGGTCTCTTTCATGCTCATACAACATGGGAAAGAGCATTCCTTATGGTACAACTCACTCTCAACTAACAATGTGGAACTAAATATTAGCCTCACCTCTTGCCATGCAAGATTGCGTCACATTGCCATTCGGGATTTACACTAGAGATTATTGAAGTGAATACTCTCTCCATTTCAAATTAGAAGATGTTATTGATACTTTAGTATGTACTATATGCGGAGTAAAATGAGTGCACATACATAATAAAACGTTTCTTGATATATCTAAATTTGAGTAAAGCTAAAACATTTTATATTTCGGAACGGGGGTAGTATTTATATGGCCTAGCCAAAATACAACAATTTCCTTTTTTTTAACTTGATTTCTACTTCGTCTAGTATATATGATGGAACACACATGTACTCTGTCGTGCGAAGACACCGAAGGCAACTCATGAGGCGAGGCTTCTCATCAGTGGCGGAGCTAGGGGGGACCAGCAGGGGCCTTGGCCCCCCCTATGCCATGCACAACAAGCTATTTTTTTACACATATAAGCTTGATTTAGAGTAGATTTAGAGGAAAGTTACATGCTTGGCCCCCTCTAATGCCCAATCCTGGCTCCGCCCCTGCTTCTCATGCCACCTCGTGGAGGTTTGGCAAGGCCCTTGATGAGAGAAATTTGGTGACCATGGCTCCTGGTCGTAAGTTGCTCCAGTCTGTTGTCGGTCATGATTGATGTTATGGGAGCATCCTTGGTTAGAGAGGGCTCGGCGGTTCGGTTATCTGGTCCTTTCTGCATGTTAATATTAAAAAATACGGAAACAGGGAAAACACATGAATTTAGCAGGTTTGCTTGTGCGAAACATATAGTTGTAAAATATATGAAAACTGTAACAATACTCTTTTGGATGGATCACAGAGAAATTATCTCGATCTTGTGCGATTGAGTCTACAAAATAGCTTAGGGCTTGTTCGGTTCGCACGATTCTAAAACCACCGGGATAGGAACAACATAGTAAACAAACAATAATGTGATACCGCTGAAAAACACAGTATCATATAAGCTTGTTTGGTTTACATTGAACAGAAAATCAGGAGATCCCTAATAAACATGTTGTCAAATCAAACTATTTTTTTTAATATAATTAGGATGTTATATATTACGCCACCGGAGATCTCTATCCCGTTCTTCGCGTGTAGGAATTTGAAAAGGAGATTCAAGTGGATTACTACATTTTCTCCTTTCAATCTGAGATTAATGAAAAAATCTACCATCTTCCTATGCTCAAATTTTTAATCAAAACGGGATGAATAGTACCACCGTTGGAATTTTTTATTCCAACATTATTCGTCCACTTTTGTTTTGAACCAACAAGTCCTTATAACGGATTTTCATATCCCTGGAGCACCGTACCTTTGAGTCGAAATATTCTAGTAACCCGACAAAATAGGGAAAACACAAGATTGCATTGTCATGCCCTTTGTATTCTTAGGGATTTTGTCTTGCTGCCACAAAACAATTCTTATGGAGATTTACATGGAGATAAGAAATTTTCTAACTATTAATTGTAGGGCAAATTATTTCCTAGTGAAGTTCCATGAAAATTGTGGAACTTTTGCCCGTGCCCATGAAACTAAGCAAAACTTGGTCCGAAGGGATAGGTTTTTTTGGTCGATCGTATCTTAGGGCACAACCGGTTGCCGAGCCAAGCTCGTGGTAGAATCTCGCCGAAAAAGTGATCAAATTCCGAAATCTCGTGTCATAGCGCGGCGAACGGAACACCCCATCAATACATCGCGTTGTGCACACAATAAATACAAAACCGCATGAACACTCCTCGGTGAAGGAAATTTAGAGTCATCGCATCACCTTTCTCTCGCATGTCACGAGGACTACTCTCGCGTCTCACGGTGTACGTGAATGGATGGAGAAGACTTAAATGCAGCGCAATGTTCTAAAACTGGAACGAGTAGGGGGCATGTGGTGTGCAAGAAGATAAAAAACGGTCGTGTGTTATCAACCGTGATGCACGCGAGTCATATGATGTCTATAGGGGTGAGCTAGGTGAATGCACCAAAATAAAAGGACAGTGCTACCTTGCGAACGTGCCCAGAATAACAGATTCGTACGGCGCCCCGCTAACTAAAATCCCGCGCGCTGGCGTCCTGTGACGGGACTTGCGTGAGCGGCCCATCGAACCCACCTGGACCATTGTCTATTGGGTCGTTTTGTTGTTATTGGCCCAAAACATACAGAACCCATAAACCTCCTGGTCCAACTGCCGCCTCCCCCTAGCGATCAAGATCTGGTCGCCATGGTCTTCAACAAATTCAACTACTGGTTTCCCCCAACGAACTATTCCCAATCAAAGAGAAATCCTTTCCCCTTCTCCAAGTGAGATCGTTGGAAAAAATATCAAAGTACTATATAAACAGTTAGAGACATCCATACAAGAAAATACACATATGCATCTGGAAAAAGATCACTGAACCTTAGAAGCCAACTCGTAATTAGAATACACAAACTCGGTAGCAACATCACAAAATGGAACAATGATACATCTGTCCACAAAACAAACTTGTTTGAACATAAACCTGGCAACTAAAGAACTTCGAACCTGGTAACTAAGAACTTCGAACCTGGCAACTAAGAACTTCGAACGTGACAACTAAGAACTTCGAAATTGGCAACTACAAACGTGACAAGCAAAAAGAAACAATCTATAATTTTCCAAAGTCGGAATAAAAGAAAGTAGAACCTTGCAACTAAACTGTGAAACCTAGCTAGTTCATCTTTAGTTGCACAACCTCCATCCGTACAGGCATACACTACACAAATCTTTTGCGCTACCTGTCCATGAGAACACCTTCAGCATCGATGTCTCCTTAACAATAACAACTATCAGTAACTCTGGAAAGTAAAAAAGATGGTGACTAGACATGTGCTGACTAGCCATGCCAAACATGGTGATTTAACCATGTTATAAAAAAAGGACTAAAAACATGTGGCCTCATGAACAAAAATACGTATCTGGTAACTAGTAACAATAATCTAGGTGACTAACCATGCATAATTTGGTGACAAAAATTAAGGAATATTACTGGTAACCACTAACAAAAACATAGGTGACTAGACATAAATACTTTCGTGACTTGTAAAACTTTGGCGAACATGAACAAATGCTCCTAATAAGTAGAACCATGGGTAATTTGGTGACTTTTATAACTTTAGTAACATTAACAAATGCTCCTGATAAGTAGCAACAACAAATTAGGTGACTAACATGAGTACTTTAGTAGCAATTACCATCAACCAGTTTATTTAGTAAAAGAAAGTAACCAGATTGTCCAAATGAAGTCACCAGATTATTCAGATAAAGTCACCACATTACTTAGTAGTAATTGCCATCATAAGATTTATCATGAAAAAACAGGTTATTCAGTAAAAAGACAGTAACCATATTGTCCAAATGAAATCACCAGATTATCCAAATAAAGTCACCACATTATTTAGTAGCAATTGCCATCACAAGATTTATCATGAAAAAAAGATTATTCAGTAAAAAACATATTGTCCAAATGAAGTCACCAGATTATCCAAATGAAGTCACCAGATTATTTAGTATCAATTACCATCACAAATCTAGCATGCAAAAAAAAAAAACAAGTTCATCTAGTAAAAGGCAGTAACCAGATTGTCAAAATGAAGTCACCAAATTATTCAAATAAAGTAACCAGATTATTTAGTACCAATTGCCAACACAAGATATTTCGTACAAAAAAATCCGATTATTTAGTGAAAAGAGAATAACCAGATTGTCCAAGTGAAGTCACCAGATTATCCACATTAAGTAACGAGATTAATTAGTACCAATTGCCAGCACAAGATCACTATCGAATGTGCATGCACAGCCTCTAACCTTTTCACTTCTTAAAAGACATATACTACTGAGGATGAATCACTGCATAACCAAGAATCGTTGAGCTGATATCTACTAAGAACGACTTGCAGCGGTTACAACTCACAGGTACCAAAAATAACACAACTAACATGTTAAAACGGATGATCGTCATCAAAAGTATAATGTATAACGTAGCCTGTTCGTTTACATCCGGAACATAGCGTCTAAGTAGCAGTGTTGTTACGGAATACAAGTTATTATGAGAGCAAGTACAATAAGCTTATGTAAGCAGGCTATAAGGGTTAAAATAATATTTGTTGGATGACATGGAGGAGAGAGAATAGGAGAGAGAAGGGGAGTGGGCTCTCATGCAAGAGCCAGCTCTAGCCCGTTCTTCTAGGCACTTTGTGATAGTGAGAGGTGGGTCATATCTTAATAAAGTAACACATTCTTATAGCTAACTATTGTACATGTTGGCTATATGGTTGGCTATAGATGATATGACAATCTCTTATTACCAGCTGTTGGCTGTACTATTGTACTTGCTCTGATTAACAAAGTGCTCTACTACTCTTAAATGGCCATAAGTAGTAATTAATCTGGATGGTAGGTGTAATTAAACCCTGTAATTGTCGGCTACAAGCATAAGCACAACAACACCGGAGACCGACGAGAATTACCTTGTCGAATGCAACACAGAGATGCTTTGATCGTTTGTCGACGCTCGCGCGGGAGAAGCTGAGCAGCTAGCTCTCGTACTTGTTCCAATCACCAGTGCCACCGCCGTTCCTGCTCCTCCTTGCGCGCGCGGCCGTCGTCACCGTGGATGCACGGCCGCCGTCGCCGCCCTTGCTCCGACATGCGCACACCACTCACCGACTTTGTGCCTGCTCCGCAGCCAAACGCACACCACCCGCCGTCGCCGTGCGCGGCCGCCGTCCTCGCGCCCGCTCCACCGTTGATGTGCGGCCTGATCCAGCATGTCTGCAAGCCGCCGTCATCGTGATCGTACTTGCTCCGCCGTGCAGCTCATCTCTCCGGCGCGTACCACCTCCACCATTTTCCCCTCTCCCCCTCTCTCAATGTTATCCAGAAGAGCAACCAACCATAGCTTATCCACTCGACCACGTGCTGGTCCACCAAGCCCAGCTGCGCGTTGCTAGTAAAAGCGGAGTAGATCGCTCGACCGCGAATCTTAACGCACGCCGTACCGCATCGCTTCCTGGGGCACGTGCCCTCAATAGATTAACCGAAAATAAAAACGATGTCAACCACAGTTATATTTTGGGTGTAAACTTATGTCATTTTGAAGATTTTAGTTATCTGAGTCTGAGTTACCATCCATATGCATCCAACAGATAATATATCAACTTGCCTTGAATTTGACAACCATAGAAGTGTAGAACCATGTACAAAAAAAAAGATAACCATAGAACTAGACCATTAGTAAGTACTCTCTCCGTTCTAAATTAGATGACTTTAATTTGTCCAAATGTGGATGTATCTATACTTCTAACATGTCTAGATACATCCACTTTTAGGCAAATAGAAGTCAACTAATTTGGAACGGAGGGAGTACTTGTATTGCTAACATAGAATAGTTGCAACCTTAAATAGCTAGCCTATATTCCGCTCACTGCTGGCGGAGAGAGAACTGTGGGCGGCGGCAGCGACATGAGTTGAACCCGGCGGCCCTGCATCATCCAAAATTGCCGGAATAACTATGTTGCTAGCACCTGACTCGTCCGAGTACTAGTCTAACTAAACATAATGGAAAAATTTGCCGGAACTCCCTGTCCCTGGAGCCGAACACTGGGGCGACGTATCTGTCTGGCTGGTGCTGCTGCCGGCATAGGCGAGCTGGATATCCTGGGTCGGCCGCCAATTCCCGGTGTAGCTTTCTGGAGTCATGAAGTTGCCGCCCGTGCCCATGGCGTACCCCAGTGGCGCCGGAGTGCCGTCGGTTAAGTGGCCGCCGACGCCCATGCCTAGGGACGAGTGGTAGTACCCGACCGGCAAGACTCCATTGCACGACTCGTCGTGGCACATGGTCAGATCGGGGCAGCCGTAACGAGCATTGCCGTAGCCAGGCGCCTGCATCTGACCATAGCCGTCAACATCGCCCAAGTAGTTGCCACGGTGTAATGGAGACCGAACGCCGGTTGCATCGTCTCTGCATGGTGCCTCTGGAAGCTATTGTCCCGTGAGAATTCCTCCAGCCGCCGGCCGACGTTGTCGTTATTCCCGGGGCAGGGCACCATCTGCAGCTGGAAGCCAGCGTACATGTCCCCGCCGTTGCTCCCGGTGCAGGGGAGCCCATCATGGCCGAGCTGCGGCATGACGGCGTCGGCCGCAATATGCTCGACCCGGCCGTCTGGTCCCAAGCCCAGTGCCTCTAGCCTCTTCCTCGTGGCACTCAACGCCGCGTCGATCGTCTCGAGCAGTTCCCGCGCCTGTGCAGCCGTCATGTCGCCGAGCGCCGGTGCCATGTCCGCGAGCGCGCCGGGGCCGTGCTGCTGCACCCTGGCGAGCTTGGCCCTCTCCTTGCCCAACTCCGCCTCGAGGTGATTCCGCAGCGTGTGCTGCGCGCGGATCTCCGGCGGGAGGGCGCGGTACCTGTCCAGAACGCCCTCCTCCGACTCCCACTCAAGCGGCTGGGCGCCGGCAGCACCCCAGACGAGCGCGACCGGCACCCCGCAGTATATGGCGAGCTCCTCGGCCTTCTTCTTGATCCCCTTCGCCCTCCTCGCGTACGTCGCGGCGCGCGCCCGCCTGCCTTCGATGAGCCGCATCTCGATCTTGCAGCGAGGCATGATGGCTGGTGCTGACGGCGCGTCGTTCTTCCAGCTCCTCCTCCGATCCCTTTTGCTCCGTGCTTCTCCGGCAAGTCCGGAGCTGCGGTATATATAGAAACGAAAATCTTCTCGGCGCTGACGGGGACGCGGGAAGTAGCAGGGCCTTCCTTTTTTACGTAATCTGGCATTAGTGTAATCTAAATTCCAGTTAAGCAAATGATGCTGCTGCTAGCTGAGTAGGTAAATCCTGCATCGGGCGTGGATTAAAACGTAAACCGTGATTAAGCCGTAGGTGCTAGGTATCCAGTAAATTGTAAACCTATTCGATCCGTCGGTGAATCCAATTTCCGCTTGTCATAATAAATGCGATATCCTTTGAGTTGCACTCCGTGGAAGGTTCCTATTGGGGGATTGGTTTACTTCCTTTTTTAACTGCGCATAGTCTCGCGAGCGGCGCCGTGAGCTTCGAACGGGATATGGAAACTGTAAGCGTGTTAACTTGATACGGGAACCTTCCTACACATGCACTATTTAGTGCTCCCACCATATGCATAAAAAAAAGAAAAATGTCCCAATAACCCTATATTAAGAGTCGCGAGTTTCAACCCTAGCCGTCCCCGTCGGCGCCATCTGCATCTTCATCGTCGCCTTCGTCTAAGAATTGACGGGTCCTCATCTCCTCTAGGTGCCGCTGACACTAGGAGGGGTGGGGACTTCGGACCTGCGCAGGGCGCTACACAAAGGTTCTTAATGTTAGAGCTTGGTTTTGGTTGTTATCTTATTCGTCAATGGAGATGGCATCGTCTACAATAAGTGATCTTCCACGCTTCGTTCGTCGGCGAGATCTCCTTCCCGACGTCAATGGTGGCTGTGGAAGATTAAGTTTGTCTAGGTATGGTTCTTCAGATCTTGCTTCGCCATATCAATCTTGGATTGTTTCTCATGGTTGCGCGAGGAGGTTTGTCCTCGCATTATCTATCCCGGCTACTACGTCTTCGGCAATGGTGATTCGTTCTCTCGGCTCCCAACGACGTCGACAAAGTGGTTCGGTTATTTGTCCCTGGAATATCAGTGGTGGTGCTCTTGTCGATGTTTCTTGATTAATTTAAAGGCTGCGTGCGTGCACAAAGCCTTGGCATTGCGGCTCAAAATTAAAAGGGAAGAACCTTCGTGTCATGGAAGAAGAAAGGGCTTGAAGATCTCATAGATTTGTTCGTCTCAGAACATGCATGTCGCACTATAGCACTGCTGGAAATGACGGTCCCTGGCGATCCCGGCGATTCGCTCGCCTCCCAAGGCGAGCCCGCATCGCGGCCGGCCGGTCGGTTCTGGGACGTCCCAGAGCCTTCGCCGCCGGCAGCTCGCAGGGGTGGGCGACGCCGGCAACTCTCGCTCCATGCGCGTGGACGGCGGAGAGCACGGGATCGCGTTTTGCCTGCCTTGGCGATCTCTCGGCAGTGCCGTCCGGGCTCGACGGCTTCGATGAAGATCACGTCGCCGTCCGGGTAGCCATGGCTTCGTTGACTGAGGGTGCGACGGACAGTGAAGGACTGCCGGAGACGGAGCCCCTGGGGATGCCGCGTTCGGATGAGGAGATCGTCCAGGAGTTCTGGGCTGCCGCCGGGTTCCCGTCGCCTTCGTGCAGATCATGGGAGAGGTCGTCGCCGCCGGCTAACCTAGGTAAGGGTTTTTCGTTGCCTGTGTGCAGGACGCCGGAGACGACATCGGAGCTGGTGGTGGAGCCGCCGGGGAGACGCAGTGGCCGTAGGGGCGTGGTATCTTCCACGGCCGTGATCCGCCTAACGCGTTCGCCGCCCCGGATGGGGCCGTGGAGGGGGCCGCTTCCGCCCCGCCGCATCTCTCCGCCGCCGGTGCTGGGCACGTTTCTGGACAAGGCCTTGAAGAATCTACCGTCATCGGAGAAGACGACCGGCTCCGATCCGTTCCCCGCGGCGATCACGGAGGACTCCGCGGGATTCCAAACGCTGAACCCGCCTCGCCCGGGACCCACGCGGCAGGCTCGTTCCGGGTCAGATCCTGGCCGTCCATCGCAGTGGGTGCATCTCCACCGTCCGCGGCGGCCCAGCCCTAGCTCTTCCGTGGTTCGACTCAGTGCGCGGGCTCCCTCACACTCGCCCGTCCTCGTCACATCGCCGCCATCCGCCGCACCGCCGCTGTCGTCCCCAGCAGCCGCGCAGTCGCCGCACCGGTGGAGACAGTCCTTCGCAGCCGTCGCTGCGGCCGCTCCTCGCCGCATGGCCGCCTCCCGTCCGCATTCAGGCGGGGACCCCCGCGCCCGCCCGGCAGCCCCCGTGCCTCAAGTTCAGCCGTCGTCGCTCATGCCGCATGCGCAGCCAAGGCCGGGGGGTGGGGTTAGGACAGCTCCATGCTGGGGCGTTCCAGCCTAGGGCCGCTGGTCCTGTTCCGGCAGCGGCTGGTCAGCTTCGGCCTCCGGTCAGCACCCCGCCGTTCTTGCCGCTCCAGAACCCGTCGCGGCAGCCTGGGTTCCCGGCCTACATGACGCACCCGGGGCAGTACCAGTTCCCGCCGCTGGTCCCGATGGCACCCCCGACGTTTCCACCAATGCAGCAGCTGTTTGCTCCCCCGGCGGCGCAGCCGGCGGGGCAGGGGCCGCAGCCGGCGGGACAAGGGCCGCGTCCAAAGAGGAAGAAGAAGAAGGCTGGTCAGCAGCCCCCGGTTCAGCCTCAGTTCCCGGCGTTCCAGCCTCCGGTGACGCAATTCGCTCATCAGCAGCCTCAGGTGATGCAGCAGTTCGTGTCGCCGACGGCCCCGTTCCAAGGGCAGCTCGCCATTGCGCCCGTGCCTGCCGCTGCTACTGCTCCTGTGCGCGACGCTGTGGCGGAGGGCGTTCCGCCCGCTGTGACGGCGCCGGCGCCCAAAGGAAGTGGCAAGAAGAAAGTCACCAAATGCTGGAAGTGTGCGGTTGCTACTCATACAACCAAAGGGTGCCCGGTGAAACACTATTGCCTGGTTTGTGACAATGGGGATCATCCTTCGATCAGGTGCCCAACTCTTAAGCTGCCATGGCCCACAGCGTTTTCTGCTGGTTATGGGTCAGAGGATACCATCTTTACACAGTTGCCTGATAGCGTGTACAAGCCTGAGTTGATTCCGTGGGGCAGCCCCACGGCGCTGGTGAAGATTAAGGGGGTTCCGGTGCCTGCAACTGCAGTGCAGAGCCTTGTCTCCAGGATGTGCCCCTCGAGTTCCTCTTGGACTTGGGAGGCTGTTGCGCACGGGGCTGACGCTTTTCTGATTGGCCTCCCGTCGGTTGAGGACCTTCAGCGGATGGATGGGATGGAGATGGGCGTTCCTTCCTTTGCAGCCACAGCTACGGTGTCGACTTGGACGCCTCAGGACTACTTGCCTCAGAGGGAGCTCGAGCAGGTTTGGGTACATGTCCACGGGGTGCCATACCCTCTCAGGCACTTCCTTGGTTTGTGGGCTATTGGTTCTCTCATTGGGACGACCCTGGACGTCGATCTTGTTACCCTCAGGAGCCAGGGGATTGTGCGGATTCTGGTTGGGATGCCTAGCTCCAGGCCTCTTGACAAGCAGATTGACCCGACTGGACCTTATCTCGGTACAGCTTGTGTGGTAAAGCTGAAGGAGTTCGTCTTCATTTTCCGCCGTGAGCCCGCTGATTTTGTGCCCCCAACAGAGTTTGTTCCGTTTTTCTGGAGAGGTGAGGATGATGATGCAGATGATGCGAGTGGAGGACTTGAGGAGGGAGCGCAGGGACCTTCGGGGGTCTCTGGTATGAACTCGTCTCAAACCTCCAACATGGAAGTGGATTCTTCCCAATCCGCCGGTGCTGACAAAGCAAGTGGCATACACTACTCCGATGAAGTCTGTGGCCTTTACTCCCTACAATCCTAACCCACAAACTCCGCGTGGGATCGAGATCGTTTCCCGTATTCGACAGGTGTCGCCGGACTTGCTGCGGAGCTCCACTGTTCCTGGAGCAGCGGAGGTTGCCGTCGAGGCTGCTGCGCTGGGTGTACGCCATGGGCCTGCAGGCGTGCCCGGAGACGCCTGTGCGGAGCCGACGCCCGCGGCCGCTGGTGGGCAGCCAGCCCATGGCGCACTGGAGGCGCCCGTGGACCAGGAGCTGCTGGGCTGGACCGCGTTCGCCCAAGAGGCGGCTGCTCCGGCCTCCGTAGCCGGGCCGTCTGGGGATTTGGCGTGGCAGGACGCGCCAGTGCCAGCCGTGCTGGTCACGGGGACTGGGGAGGCTTCTTCATCACCCTTGCCTCCCCAGAGCTCCCTGGAGGTCTCGGCCTTCGACGGTGGGATGGGCCAGGTCTCGACGCCGACAGTGACCTCCCCACCCTGCTCTCCTCCGACCGCTGTGGAGGGACTGGATGGGTCGGCTGCGACATCACCCTCGCCGACCTATCCCACTTCACCCTGCACTCCACCTCCGACTGCGACGGGATTTGGGACCACTCCAGTCCGTCGTAGTGTGAGGTTTGGGGTGGACGCGGACGGGGCTTCCGCGACAGATGAGGACTCCTTGATGAGGGCCATGCGTCGCAAAGCGGCCCTCAACCTTGACTCCACCGGTACGGATTTAAATTCAAAGTCCTTTCTTTCCTTTTCACCGCTTTCAATTCAGTCTAAACTCAATAGTGTAGGTTTTTGTCTTGGTAGTAGTAAGAGTTCGATTGATCTGTCAACTAAGGTCTTGAGGCATATGGAAGTTGACCGTCTAACGGTTATTCCTAAAGCTTCGACTGTGTTGGCAGCCACCTATTCGGATGAGGAAGAAGAGATTTCCACTTCTGATGGTCATCTTCTTTCACATCTGATTGGTGAAGTGTCGGGGGAGGGTTTGGATGACGACGGGCTAAGTTCATTGTATGAGCTAAAAGCGACCAGTCGGAAATCTAAATCCACCTCTAACAAATACCGGAAACGGTCTAAGTTACCCAAATCACCCATTGTTTACCAATGAATGGCATGTTTGCAAATAGCAGAGGTTTTGGAGACTTGGCTAAACATTTGCATTTTGCTGGTTGCATTCGGGATCATAACTTAGATTTTTTAGCTATTTCTGAGACGGGTAGACGTGAGTTCCCACAATCTCTATTGAACCGACTTTCGGGCGGTATAGAGTTTGAGTGGTACTCGCGTCCCCCTCATGGCCGCTCTGGTGGCATTTTACTAGGCGTCAGGACTGATACCATGGAAGTTTTGGATGCTACGGATGGTGATTTTCATATCAAAATGAACATCCGTAATAAATCTGATAATTTCATTTGGAGTCTTGTCGCTGTGTATGGGCCGGCTCAGGATGTGGCAAAAACCTCTTTTCTCTGTGAGATGGTAAACTTGGCAAAGGATAACCCACACCCTCTTATCATTGGTGGGGATTTCAATTTGCTTCGCTTTCCATTTGAGAAAAGTAAGGGTCGATTTGATAACCGTTGGCCTCTTTTGTTCAATGCGGTCATTGACAGCTTGGACTTACGTGAGATCACGATGGTGGGGAGACAGTTTACTTGGGCTAACTCTCTCCCTGAACCCACATACGAGAAACTAGACCGCGTCTTGATGGACACTGATTGGGAATCTAGGTTCCCTTTGGTATCTGTCCGGGCTCTAGAACGTATTGAGGGTTTGTCAGATCATGCTCCCATTCTTATGACCACTGGAACGCCTAGACCGCAATGCAAACCACGGTTCAAGTTTGAGCTTGGTTGGTTGAATCGCGAGGGTTTCCAGGAGATGGTTAAACGAATTTGGGAAAGACCAGTTGTGGGTGACACACCCATCCAGCGGTGGAACAATAAGATACGTGCTTTACGCACGCACCTTGCTGGCTGGGCACGTCACACGACTGGGTTACTTAAAAAAGAAAAGATACGCCTCTCCTCGATAATTGATGCCCTTGAAGCACTAGCAGAAGTTCGGTTATTATCCGAGCATGAGATTGAGTTGAAAAACCAATCCAATGCACAGATAGCGAAACTTCTGCGTGAGGAGGAGTTAAAATGGTATCAGCGTTCTAAAGCACAATTCATTCTAGAAGGGGACTCGAATACTCGCTATTTCCATAGCATTGCCAACGGCAGGCATCGGAAAAAGCGTATTCACTCTCTAGTACAGGATGAAGGAACGATTGAGGGCCATGAACAACTGACGGCGTATATCACAAATTATTATAAAAATCTGTTCGGGGCCCCAGAGGAAGGTAACTTCTCTTTGGATGAGTCCAGAACAGAGGATATTCCCCAAGTTTCACCTGAGGAGAACAACCTACTTACTAAACCCTATACTGAGGAGGAAGTGAGAAAGGCGGTTTTCCAAATGAAACACAATTCAGCTCCTGGTCCCGATGGTTTCCCGGCTGAGTTCTACCAGAACTTTTGGGATGTCATTAGGACTGATTTATTACAACTGTTCGCTTGTCTTCACAGTGGACAACTAGAGTTGTTTCGTCTCAATTTTGGAGAGATTATCTTACTTCCTAAAGTTAATGAGGCGGAAAGGATCCAACAATTCAGACCTATATGCCTCCTTAACGTTAGTTTTAAGATTTTCACCAAAGCGGCGACGATTCGACTGAACAGTGTGGCAGATCATGTAGTGCGCCCGTCGCAGACGGCGTTTATGCAGGGCCGCAACATCCTAGATGGGGTCGCAGTCCTACATGAAACAGTGCACGAACTACATAGGAAAAAGCTGAATGGGGTAATCCTTAAGATTGATTTCGAGAAAGCCTATGACAAAGTTAAGTGGTCTTTCCTTCAACAGACCCTCAGAATGAAAGGCTTTTCTACTGAGTGGTGTGCGTTGATTAATAGCTTTATCTCGGGTGGTAGTGTCGCCATTAAAGTCAACGATGACACTGGCAGATACTTCCAAACGAAAAAAGGCCTAAGACAGGGTGACCCGCTATCGCCAATACTATTTAATATAGTGGCTGATATGCTAGCTATTCTGATCGAACGCGCTAAAGCCGAGGGTCAGATTGAGGGGGTGATTCCACATCTTGTTGATGGTGGCCTATCAATCCTTCAATATGCTGACGATACAATTCTCTTCATGGAACATGACATCGAAAAAGCTCGCAATCTAAAGTTGATTTTGTCAGCTTTTGAGCAACTTTCGGGACTCAAGATTAACTTCCATAAAAGTGAATTGTTCTGTTTCGGCGAGGCTCAAGAAAACGCCGCCTTGTACGCTGAGCTCTTCGGCTGTGTGCAAGGTCAATTTCCAATCAACTATTTGGGAATTCCGATTCATTTTCGGAGTCTTACAAATGCTGAATGGAAAAGAGTGGAGGAAAGGCTTCAATTACGTTTAAATAGCTGGAAAGGCAAACTTTTATCCCTGGGTGGAAGATTGGTTCTCATTAACTCAGTACTAACGAATATGGTACTGTACATGATATCATTCTTCCAGTTGCCTAAAGGAGTCTTAAAAAGATTGGATTACTTTCGATCGAGATTCTTTTGGCAAGGGGATTGTGAGAAAAAAAAATATCGACTAACTAAGTGGAGTGTGGTTTGCTGCCCTAAAAACCAAGGAGGGCTCGGTGTTCATGACCTTGAGGTCAAAAACAGAGCCTTGCTTGGTAAGTGGCTTTTTAAACTTCTGTCGGAAGATGGAGTTTGGCAATCCCTCCTTAGGAGAAAGTATGTGGGTGATAAAGCTGTTTCTCAGATTCTATGGAAACCTGGAGACTCACACTTCTGGGCTGGACTTATGTCCACAAAGAAGTTCTTTTTCCCACATGGATCCTTCACAATTAGGGATGGTTCGGAAATTCGTTTCTGGGAGGATAAATGGCTAGGCCAATACACCCTCAAAGAACAATATCCGGCTCTGTACTCTATTGTACGAAACAAAGGCGACACGCTCGCTAAGGTGTTAGGTTCTCAACCACCAGATGTTTCGTTCAGGAGAAGTTTAATTGGACCAAGACAGACTTCTTGGAATGCTCTGTTAATTCGATTGGAGTCAATCCAACTATCGGAAGGTCCAGATAAATTTAAATGGAACATCACGTCGAATGGTAAATTCACGGTTGACTCCATGTATAGAGCTCTGATTCTTCCTGAAGTTCCGGTCGATAATAGGAATAATAATAAAATTTGGAAGATGAAGATCCCGCTAAAAACTAAAGTGTTTGCGTGGTATCTTCGTCGAGGCGTAATTCTTACAAAAGACAACCTTGCCAAGCGTAATTGGCACGGAAGTAAAAAGTGTGTCTTCTGTCATCACGATGAGACTATCGATCACTTATTCTTCCATTGCGAGTTCGCCAGGTCTATATGGTCAGCCATCCAGATAGGTTCTACCTTACATCCCCCAATATCGGTTGCTAACATTTTTGGCTCCTGGCTAAATGGGGTGGATACTAGGTTCAAACTATTCTGTAGGGTGGGAGCGATTGCTATTATTTGGTCGCTGTGGCTATGTAGAAATGACAAGGTTTTTAACGATAAAAATGCTTCTGTGATGCAGGTTATTCACCGGTGTACGGCTACGCTGCGCGCATGGTCGGCTTTGCAGCGGGTAGAGCACCGGGACTTTTTTGTGGAGGTGGCGTCTCGTCTGGAGGCAGCGGTTCGGGAGTTTTACACCCGACATGGATGGCAGCATAGACTCCGGATTGATTTACCAGTTTCCTAGGCGGATCTACAATTTCTCATTATGATATGTAATCCGTCTTTTTATTTTTATGTCGCTTTGGACTCTCATGGATTTGTGGCTGTGTGCATCTTAGTTATGCAGAGGCCGGGTGTAATACTTAATTCTCTTAAGTAATAAAGTCCCTTTATCTAAAAAAGATTTGTTCGTCTCTTTTAGTATTGTTTTGTAATCGATATAATCGTGTATTCTTTTTTTTTAATCGTGTACTCTTTGTTGGTTTAATATATATGGAAAAATTCAAAAAAAAAGAGTCGCGAGTTTCGATTTTTTTTCCAATATTTGGCGATGTCCTTAGGCCCCATTTTTAGACGTCAGACAGTCCGGTATCGACATGCTCTCGCAGAGTGAGGCACGCCGGACATGTTTGGTATTTGACGTTGTTCTGTTCTTGGGATAGAAGTTCGCCGGATATGTGTCGGACATATCCGGCTGTCACTCGGGACAGAACCTCGTCGGATAGGTGTTGGACTTGTCCGGCTGCTCTTGAGCTCGCGTGGCATAAGGCATCAAACAGGCCGGCGGTTTGGCACTGCAGCGAAGATCTGGCGTCGGAACAGTTCGACGGCTGGAGTCAACTCCATCTTCTCTTCTTCTTGATCCTTGATTTTTTTAGCTCAGCCTTTGCGTAGCGTACGTAAGGTAGCCGCTTGACGTAGCAAGTCATTCATGGAGAGAGAAAATATTTTTGAGCTCAAAGTTGGAGAGAGAAAATATCACATGAGTTTAGAAATAAGTTCACCTCAGTTTGTAGTTCTCTCGCTCCACCTCTCGTCAGAAGACCAACAGGAACAGGCGTAGTCAAAGGCTACGCATGATGTTGGTGAGCATGGAGGAGAAAAATATCACGCGAGTTTAGGAGTAAGTTCAGCTCGGCTTGTTGGACTCTCACTCTAACTCTCGTCATGAGATCAATAGGTATAGTCAAAGGCTACGCGTGATGATGGTGAGCTTGTGCGTACCGTATCACATCAAGTTACCTGGACGTCTGATCATGTAACATTTTTCTTAATTGTTTGCATCATTGTTGCAACGAATTTTCGTCGTGACCCACTAAAAATCATCGAAAGTCATTGCAATATTCAAACATACCCGTGCACCAACAAATCCCCATTGGTACCAAAAATATTACTAAAATGGATCACACTAGCTCATAACAATTTTAGCTATTGTGTTTGTGTCGAATATTGTTGACAAGTTGGAACGTTTGGACTTGAGTTGTATTAGGTGTGGATAGGATACGTGTAATGTTCAAGTCGGACAGTAGTAGTCTTGGCCTCTGAGCACCACATGTTGTAACCTATGACAGTAGCAATAGACACGCGGGGGAGTCGGCGGCTTGTGCCAGCGGCTAGGGCGGCCGTTTCGGTAGCCATGTCCCGGAGAGTAGGCAAGTTGGCCGAACCTCATTAACAAATATCGTGTCTCGATGTTGTCTATGATCTCGCATGACGTAATTATCATAACATTAGCATTGATAAGTTCAATGCCATAACAACGTTAACATATCTCTCCAGCCAAAGGCAAAGTGCTACTATGTTACTACTTACTCTATCCATGTAACCAGTAAAAAACTAGACTTAGCCACGCAATAGGATATAATAATAAGTATGCTAAAGGAAAAGCCCCCATAATTAGTTCTACCACCAAACTAAATCTCGCTGTGACATTCATATTCTTTGTTTGTTCTTTTCTCCTATATATCCTGATTCCAAAAATGCATCTTAAGAAGAGAATGATGAAAGAACATTCTTCTTGATGATAAATTCATCTGCCTTTGAAGGGCTGATGGACTGAAACAAATAGAAACATAAGCATCAGTTCGTGTTAACGGTATATCAAACGAAGTTTCACATTGATATCGATGTTCTTACCTTTTCCAACATGCGGTCAAGCCTCTCTGTTTCCTTCTTAGTATAGTCACTGCCTTTCTCCAGGATCTTTTTTGCAATTGTGACATACACCCTTCCATGCCTGATTAAAATGTGAACAGAAAAGATAAAATTGTAGCATCAGTTACATCCCTACAAACTAACAAATATGAGATCGTGTAGAAAGCTTAGACAAATAGATGATCCTAGAACTTACTTCTCAGCAGAACCACTGAGTTTTGCAACGTCCTCTTCCATACTAGAGATGACTTCTTTCTGCTTGTCACTGGCAGTAGTAAGGAACTCCTTGGCCAGGGCATCTAAACTTGCTATACGTCCAGCCTAGAACATTTGAGCACAGTCAGAATAAGTAGCTTTTTCTCCTGAATTTAGATGTGCAGCCATACAGTGTTGAATGTACATTACCAACCTCTGAAGTGAGTTGACCATTTATATCACGGTTGGTACCACACTTCTCGTTGATGAATTTGGTGAAGTCACCCAACTCTCTGCCACCATCATAATCTTCACCAGCTTTGTTTCCTTTCGAGAAGAACTTCAGTGTAGGAAAACCAGTAACCCCATATCTAAAAAGGGTTGAGAAGCTCAATTTATACCACAATGTGAAAAAGAGTATGTGATTCAAGCAACAAAGCATTCTGCGGCAGACAATACCAGTTGACCATTTCCACAGAAGGAAAAAGGCATGTCCCATTAACAGAACACAAATAGGAAAAGAAAATGCAGATGAGGCACATCAGAGCAAATCAGAGAACATACTTTTCTCCCAAGTCTTTATATTTGTCAGCATCAACATTGCCAATCACAACTCCCTCATCCAATTTGAAAACAGAAGCCAACTTCTCATATATCTAACAAAAAATTAGTGAATATGATTAGACATGATGGACAAGTAATTAAATACATAGACACATCCAAGCTAGGGCCATCTACTTACCGGAGCAAGATGCTTGCAGTGGCCACACCTATTACAAAGTAATGCACGATCAGTTATATTAATTGTGGGAAATTACATGGATTTATGGCGTATTGTAAACTGGAAGAAAAAAGTAATTAAAAATAAGACCTACCATGGAGCATAAAACTGAACAAGAACATCTTTCGTTTCATCAAGAACAATGGAGTCAAAGGTCTCAGGCATGAGCACTACAACACTTGAAGGAATTGTTGCCAGCTTTACGTTGGTACCTAAGAGACAATCCACATTATTTTAGACACTACAATGATCGCGAGAAGGTATCGCCTTGATGATAAATCAACTTTAACCGGCAATTTCTGAGAACACTTAATGAGCAACAAAAAAATAGAATTTACAAGAAAAACGAAGGAGATGGTCAAAAATTTCTGACATGTCTTATCATTCTGAAAGGTGCACTGAAGTGAAATATATCAAAAGTTATTGTGTTAATAACATAAGAAGTAATTCAAATTAGGAGCCAATAAATGGAAACAAAGCATCCTATATGAAATGTCACAGAGACATAAAAGTGCAATTGCTTCAAAAGATACATGCAAGAAAGCATGGTTACAAGCTATTATTGACTTCCATTACCAGAGATTTAAGCCCTACCTTCTTCTGTATTAACAAATTCAGCAAGGGCCTCTGCCAAGCGCTGTCCATCATACCTATATAGTCATGGTAATATCTATCATCAAATTTGTGTACCAGCATTGGTCATAGGCAAGTTAAAGTAACAGTCAGGCCTCACTTTTTGGGTTCCAAAGAACCTTTGGGGAACCATTGGATTGTTGGGTAACCTGAAACTCCATACTTGCTGCACACACTCTTGTGCTCATCACAATCAACCTATAAGGAGGAACAAAGTTGAAGCTTATAAACTCTACAAGTACAAGTAATATCCATATGCAATCATTTTCTCATCCTTTCTTTGTGACATGAGAATGGCAGAAATATGATAAAGAATGTCAAAAACTTTAACAGAGATAAAATGAAAATAGTACTTTATAATAAGAGTATGCAAACCTTTGCAATCATGACAGATTTGGCTTTTTTGAAACTTGCACTAAGCTTTTCATATTCAGGGGCAAGCTTCTTGCAGTGGCCACACCTGAAAAAACACAATAAGCAGTAGATTATTAACAGATATGCTTTTTTTTAACAAAAAAGAAAAGATATACGCAAATGTTGAATTGGTGATAGCAATTTTATTTTTATTTCGAAGTATATTACTGCTGACGGATGGTTACAAGCTTAAGTGAATTGTGCTACAAAAACTGTGCACACTTCTTTTGCACCACCAGAATCTCTACAATAGAAATAGAGCTTACAGCTTCAAGAACCAGACAAAAGTTAAAAAGCATACTGCAGTACTACAGTCCCCAGACATTTTATTTTCATTTCGAAGTATATTACTACTGATGGATGGTTACAAGCTTAAGAGAATTGTGCTACACAAACTGTACACACTTCTTTTACACCACCAGAATCTCTACAAGATTATCTTCTGATAAGAAAATAAGAATCTAGCCCTCAACATAGTACTAGCCATCAATTGTCAGTCTTTACCCGCAAAAAAAATGTCAGGACAGTTTGACACTTTCTTCTTTTACGTAGCCAATCCACTAGTTAGAAAAACATCTCTACTACTAGTCATCTGCTGTTCCTAGCTACGAGCCGTCAGGAAAAGACACGGGGTGAGAAAACAGAGTGGAAAAAGTGATTTTCTCCTCAGTTTTCCAAAACTAAAAGGAAGATTCTTGAAACATTAGCATGTGACCAGTTTGTCAACGCCCCAATATAATTGCTACTTCCAATTTACTTTTTTGTTAGCTGCTATTCCCAACTTCTATAACTATGATAACGTATTGCATGAAATAAATGTTTAAAGCTACCTTTGAGAGTTATAGATGTAAATAAATAATTTTGAGAAGAATGGCCAGCCGGCCTGGGCCGGCCCCAGGGCCGGGCTGCCTCCAGACCCGGCCGGCATCCCAGCCGGCCTAGGCCGGACACCCTCCAGCGCGCGCCGGCCTCCCAGCCGGCCTGGGCCGGTCCCAGGGCCGGGCACCCGCCAGATCCAGCCGGCCTCCAGCCGGCCTCGAGCAGCTCCAGCCGGCCTCTCAGCCGGCCTCGGCCGGCTCCAAGGCCGGATCACCGACAACTTCCAGCCTGCGCGCTTGACGGGCCCGTGTGGCCTTGTACCCCCACCTTTTCACCCACCTCGTGGCTTAGACTATAAATACCTCTTCATAGACCAGATCTAGGGATAGACTATGTTTCGAGATTAGAGTAGAGTTGTGCTCCTTCACCTCAAGATGGTCTCCTTCCTCCCCTTGTGGGGATGGTTCCTCCCCTTGTGGAGAAGATCCCTCTTGTGGATTCAAGACCTCTACTTATAGTTTGACTACTTGCCAATCTTTCATCCTCGGGTGACTTTATTGGATCGGTTTGGTTGACCGTTGGAGAAACAACCATCCAAGATCCCTTCTTGTATCTACTTGCCGATCTCCCACCCTCGTGTGGATTCTATTGGGCCGGTTGGACCGACCGGTAAGGGAAACGGTTCTTGTATCGTGTTTGAGTTTGTGTATTCTTGGTGTTCTTCGGGTTTCTCTGTGTTCTTGCGTGTGTTCGTCCACCTCCGCCGTCAATCCGTGAAGATCGGGCCACCCTAGAAGTCCTTACTTCATCATCACTTATCATGCGTAATCATTATTTTCAAATACATTTTAAGATATGTTAACATTTGCAACAAATACCCACTCCAACGTGCAGGCACGACACCAGTTGTTATAGGTTTAGCACTTTGGCGCTTTCCTTCCGATAGAGAAGGAACGTCAATTGCGTTGAACCAATTTTTCCAATCACCCAACCAAAATTAGATGCCGCAAACAGCAACTCACATACAAGAACCCAACCAGCATACCAAGTCAGATGTGTACACCCACTATAATAAAACAAGAAACAAAGCCACCACACCTAATTCCACCTACCTACAGCCGCAAAACCTATTGAACCAATCTGGTATTCCTGTCAATATCTCATAGTCATACAGTATAAGCGAAGATACAACTCAGATCAGGCCCATCTATACCACACGTTGCCTAAAGGGATGAAATCTTCCATCCAGGAGACGATCAATTTCATGTTGACTTGACACCAGAATTTGGACTAAATACATAAGAACTACCGAAGAGCAACCCTATCGGTTAAATCACATAGATCTGATCATATACAGCTCAAAGTCAACTAGATTATGTAAGGATGTGATGAGGAGGGGGTGTGGAGGAGGAGGTGCGAACCAGGGGGCGTAGAACTCGACGAGGCACTACAGGAATGGCGGCATACGCCGACAGCCAGAGGCTACGCCGACGACTTTTTGTCGGGGCCGTCGGCGTAGAGCCCGTGGAGGCCAGCCCGCCGTCTTGGCCGTCGGCGTAGAAAAAGCCGTCGGCGTAGAGAGGCTACGCCGACGGCCATCCTCGGCATATAAAACTGTTTTGATCTAGCTCACCATTTTTAGCATAACTTTTGCATTTGAACTTGGATTTTGATGTTCTTTAGCTCGTTTCGAAGAGGAGAATGAGATCTTCATCATCATAGACATTGTTCAAGCTATATTATTCAAAAAAAATCATGAGTAAGGATGGAACCAACAAGAAAGGGTGAAGACCGGCGATGAAAGGTATAAACATTCCGCGTCTTCTCCCCACTTACATTGCTTTGTGAGCCACACTATCTTTATGACCTAAAACACCTATTGAGACTAGTTCATCCTATGATTGATTTGGATTTGCATATTTGATATCTTGTAGAATTCCGAACAAAAGTCTAGGGTTTCGCCGGAAAAAGACCACTGGAGCGCCGGAATCCCTAAAAATTACATGTGGCCCTTTATTATGTGTAAAAGTGTGGTGGAAGGTACATATAGGCAATATTTAGTTCACAGACATGCGGTAGCACTTAGTAAGTTCCTATACTCGTAGATTCCGGCAGAAACCCTAATTTCGACACCTAACTTTCCTGGGTGACCCTATACCACACACCCAACGCCCCAAACCCAAGGCTATGTTGGTTTGCAATTCATTGTGCTCCACTGTGCCAAATCTTGGCACATTCCAACATGGTTTGATCATTTGGTGCCCAAGTTTGACATGTTTCCCCCATAAACCCTAGTTTCGACACCTTAGAAAAAGGAAAATGATATTTATAAAAATAATTTGTAAAATCCCTTTGGAACCATTGTTTCCTATACCAAGATACACCTATTTGTCGAATATGAGAACTTTATCACAAACTATGCCGTGGAATGGTCATAACTTGGTCATTTGGCTTGAAACTTATAGATGTTTATACACGATAGACCTTTTTGTGAAGAATTTTTTGAATAATTTGTCAAAAATCAAGTTTATCATTTTTCATAGCAATTAGTACACATAAAATGACTCCATGCCAGAGGATAACTTTTTTTGAGGTTTTTTTCACTTTATTTGATTTTTTTTCAAAAAACGGTCAAAATGGTCACCATGACTATTCAGCGAAAGAGGTCAAATTTTCAAAAAATATCGATATTTATGTGATATAACCACTAGTTGTGTATCTTAAAATGATTTTTAAAAAAATTCAGACCAAACTATCAAACACTTGTAGTTCAAATTTGGATTACTTTCGGAAAATCGACATAAACTCATTTAAGTAGGCGAAATTAGATAGAAATAAAGAAAATTCCTAATAGTTGGGAATTATACATCAAATGTGGACTATTCTTTGTGAGAATTAGACGGGTGCCATTTTGCACCATATTTTTTGTACTTGGTTCACAAAAAAAGTCATTTTTGCCACTTAGAAAAAGGAACATGATATTTATAAAAATGATTTGTAAAATCCCTTCGGAACCATTTTTTCCTATACCAAGATACTCCAATTTGTCGAATATGAGAACTTTATCATAAACTATGTCGTGGGAATGGTCATAACTTGGTCATCTGGCTTGAAACTTATAGATGTTTATGCATGATAGACCTTTTTGTGAAGATTTTTTTTGAATAATTTGTCAAAAATCAAGTTTATCATTTTCCATAGAAACTAGTACACAAAAGGACTCCATGCCAGAGGATACCTTTTTTTGAGGTTTTTTCACTTTATTTGATTTTTTTCAAAAAAGGTCAAAATGACCACCGTGACTATTTATCGAAAGAGGTCAAATTTTCTAAAACTATCGATATTTCTGTGATGCAAAAGATGACATGGATGGCATATTTGAATTCCTCTCATTTTTCTAATCGACTTAGACATTTTATTTGTCAAATTTCGATTTACGGATTTAAAGATATGAATTATTCCATATGAAATGTAAAAAGGAAAAAATAAAGTAAAATTCATTTTATTGTTATTTATTCAAAATATACTATTACATAATCATAGTTACTTATTCAAACAAAATTTTAAAATTTATACAATGAAAAAGTGTAACATCATAACTGAGTGATTAATTTGATTGATAGGATATTAATATCAGTAAGTTCTAACTTCTCATTTGGAAGCTAATTTGGAAGGAACTCAAAATTTAAGCGTGTTTGGGCTAGAACAATTTGAGGATGTTTAACCAGGGTAAGTATTTTGACCTATGATTAAGTGTGTAATTAGAGATTAAGTATGTGGCTAAGTGGGAAATTTCGAAATAGAATTAAAAAAGTTCAAAAAAAAGTTAAAAAAATTCAAAAAATTCAAAATTATTGGAAAAAGTATGCCGACGGTAAAGCCGTCGGCGTAGGGGGAGCTATGCCGACAGCAAAGCCGTCGGCGTAGGCTACGCCGACGGCTTTTAATACGCCGACGGCAAATTGGCCTAAGCCGAAGCCCTCAACGGCGGCAGTCGGCGTAGCCCTATGCCAACGGCAAAATTGGCTATGCCGACAGCTTGTGGCCGTCGGTGTATGGGCTGATTCCTGTAGTGAGGGCACCGCGGTTTTGGCCGACCTCCTTCTCGAAGGTGGATTCAGTGAGGACTACAAAGTCGTCTCCATCAGCGGACACCAGAGCGGCGAAGGTGGTGGCAGCGACTACGAAGACGATGGCGATGGTTTGGCGGGAGATCTTGGAGATCGCCATGGCTGCGATTTCTTGTCTCTGCGAGCTCCCGAGGTTTGGGCGAAGGAGGCGAACAAGCGAAGATAAATCTTGTTGGCCCACCTCGTATTTAAATCACCACTAATATAAAAAGAGAGAGAGGTGACAGATCCAAGAGATCTTAGCCATCTAACCACTAAATCGAACGATTGACATAGCACCATGTTTAACACTAAAACACTCCGTCACGGACATCTAATCCAATTCTGCCCGCTAATCCAGCCAATCAGTACGAAAACCACGATACGCATCCCTCCATACCACGAAACTTCCAATCCATAGTGCCCCAACTGTAGACCTGCACGCCGTCAAGCCTTCCCAAGCCGCCGACGCGCCCCCACACACACGCCACCGCATTGCCTGCGCGAGGACGCTGAGTTGCACGACCGACGTACTGCACGCCGCCGCCGCACTTCCCACGCCGTCCTGCACAACGGCCGTACTCCAAGGCCAGTTTGACCGCCATGGCGAAGGTGAGCGTCGTCCCCCTTCTAATTTCTGCACACCAATGCGTTCTGTCTTGGGCTGGGAGCGATTAGACTTTCCTCGCCGTCCTGGAACACCACCGGCGCGGCGGCGCATCCTGCTCCCATGTGCATTTCTTTTGCGGGTACACGTACACCGATGTGCTTCAGTGGGGCGTGCGTTCATACACCGTCGGTTCTCAGACGACAAGCAAAATAAACAGCATGCGGCAGGAGGCCATGCATAGTTACTTAGATTAGCTAGCAAAGAATGATTAGTGGTAGAAACTGACGTAAATCATCCATGGACAGACCACCTTTTCAGTACCGTGATTAGCTAAAAAAAATTATGCCATACCATCATCATCCCAATAATAACCTATTGACGAGTACCTTTGCGTGCTAATTTTGATCTGTTTATTTTGATTATTGTTTTCTCCTTTACATCTTTGTGTTGAAAAAGCCTATTGCGTCTGTGAAAAGGAAGTTATATTGCATCCACAGATTAGGCATTTATTTGGTGGTGGTTATATTTCATCAAGTGACACAATGACGACGTACTTACAGTTGTTATACCCGCAATACAAGCAGCTGATCGAAGTAGCATCATCTCAAGTTCTTAGGCCGGCGAAGGATTTTTTTTCGGGAAAAGACACCCAAAGGAAGGAATTTGATTCAGATGGCCTATCTTTCAACATATCACAAGAAAACCATTTAAATCGGCCACCCGTCCTGAGGGTAACCTGCTTTCCCCCCATAAGCTTTTGTTCAAGATTCGCCAGTGGCAACATATGATTATATTACTTATTAAATTATTTGTATATACATGAGTATTTGCTTGACAAGTACTCCCTCCTTAGCATAATGTAATGCATATAAGTTTTTTCAGAAGTCAATGATGTCAAGTTTGACCAAATTTAATGAGAAAATTATTTGCATCTATAATATCGTATGTATACCATATGAAAATATGCATCATGATGAATCTAATGATATTGGTTGGGTATTCTACATGTTGATGTTTTTTCTACATACTTAGCCAAACTTTTCATCGTTTGACTTTTGTAAAAAAATTATATGCACTAGATTTGGCAAGGAGGAAGTACACAAGAGATACATACGTGCATTGCACGTGCAACATTACTAGTAGGATTAAGAAAGCAATCCTTTTTGAAAATTATGAGTTTTAAAACAGTTTTGGCAGTAATTCAACGGAAAACACTTCTAGCTCCTCCAGTGCTCCCCTTTTTAAAAAAATCGAAAAAACTATTTTTGTGTCTAAAGAAATTCTGAAAAATAATGTATACAAGTACACTATACGACCAAATATCTTTTCATAGTGATCTGCACAAAAATGAAAAATGTAGTAGGTAAAATAATATGTTGTACAACTTTTTAAAGCCATTATTTTGTGATTTTTATGTAGCCTACAATACAACATATTATCCAACAAAACTATGCAGATATGCAATCCGTTCGTTTCTAAATATAAGATGTTTTAGCTATTTTAATGTGGACTGCAGACTGGAATGAGTGAACATACACACAGGAACACGTCTAAATACATGCGAATGTGGAAAAGGCTAAAACATTTCATACTTAGAAACGAGGGAGTAGATTACGTATACTCGTAAATTATTTTGGATTTTTAAAAACTTCAAAATATCATTTTTTTTATTTTAAAAATATCAGGAACTCGGGAGCTAAAAATCCTCTCTCATAATTCAAGGGCTTCTTATTTTGTATCTGGACCATAGCCGAGACGAATGGCAACTCCGTTGGATAATGATAATACACGGAGTAGTGACGTCAGCGAGTCAGTATTCATGCGTACTAATTTTAAAATCTAATAGCAAATGTGTCCCTGTGTTGCTACGAGTTGATTTTTTTTTTTTTTGAATGCTTTTTATGCCATGAAGAATTTCAGTTTATTTAATACAAGATCTTAAACATTGTTCACCTATTTTGAATACGAATATGTTGCATTCTCTTTTTTGCACTGACCAGTAATTAGTCAAAATAATCATGCCAATAAAATATAACACATATGGACAAAACGACCATTAGTTTTTCTCGGGTACTAGTAAGAATTTTTTGGTGCAAATTGATCATGAAAATGTCACGAAGAGGCATAGGAAGGCGACATTGCCTACCAACCTGGCTCGTTACCTTGTTATAGTACTTTGGCTAATCGGCATATGAAAACAAGTGGCCTGGCCAGTGCTCTATTTGGGACCTGGATGCCAAGGATATCCACCATGCCTTGTTTAAATGCCAATAGAGTGAAGGAGAATTGGACAGCTCAGAATGTATATAATTAGTAGAGCGCGCTGGTGCTATTGACAGATCAGGTTCAGCAGTAATCGAACACCTCTTATGCGATAGTGATTACCAGAAGGGGTATATGGATCGGTGAGATTGGCTGAATTATTTTTCAGAGCATGCTGGTACTTGTGGTGGCAGCAGAGGCAGATAGTTCATGGTGAGGAGGTGCAAAATCCGAACAGGTCTGCCTTACCTATTCATGCTTTGTGTCTGAATTATGTGTGGAGTAAATGGGAAAGCCACAAGTTTTTTTTTTTGAAGGGTCACCGGGGGAGAGAGTCCCCACCTGAATATTATTGCATCAAAAAGAGCCTACAAGACCAGGCTCTTGCCCACCCTTGCGGGTTGACATCGGTCAGGATACATAAGAGAATTACAGAGGGAAAGATGGGCCAACAAGAGGCGGCCACCTAATGTTCATCATCTTCAAATAAAAGGAAAATGAAAGAGAAACAAAGCCACCTAAGAAGCCACTACTGAGCAGACAGGCAGAAGGTCCATCACCATGAGAGGCACAAATAGAAGAGGGGTGTTGTCAAGGATCACAATACCAATACTCAGCAAACAGCCTAGCGCGCCGCACATGCGTGCGTATCGAATCCCACGGCACAACTGAGGAGCATACATGATCAATGAGTGCCAAGCCTAGCACGTAGCACGAACATTGACTGGGAGCTCCGCCACAGGAGGTTGAGACGATTAGCAGGTTGGGGAGGCCTCATTGCGTCGTCATTGAGCAAAGGTGAGCCGAGACGACACCAAAAGCCCGAAGCTTCCGCAACACAGTAGCGACCATGGAGGATCTTGAGCAAGCACACCAAGTAAAAGCAGCACAAGGGTAGTGGCCATCGTCTTCGGAGCCAAACTTGCATGGCAGAACTGCAAGGTCAAATGCCTCGCCGCCGGATACACCCCAAGAACAGCAAGCCCATCACGCTGATCAGGGTCAATGGCGAAGAACAGGGATCCTTGCGACGCCTTCAAGAAGGGGAGCCACGCCCACAGGCGCGGTCGTCGCAGAGCATTTGCTCGGACCTCATCTGCACATCGGGGTTGCGAGCAGTGGAGCAGCTCCAACACCACGCCTCCAACAAGGTTAGCGACGCCTGGAGGCGTCGCCGTGGTCTGCTCACGCACAAGGCATGAGCACGGGTTTCCCCTGGAGCTGCCAGCAAAACTCACGAACCTCAGCCACGAGGCCCCCTGACCCCAGGATGGACAGCAAGCAGGGGACGGGCCGAGCGCGCGCTAGAGGGGAGCAGCAGCGGGGGTCTGTGGCGGAGCACGGCAGCGTGACGTTGGCGCTGAGGCATAGGTGACGGAGCCACGCATCCGTGGACCCGAGGTCCATGAGCCGCAACGGGGCGACGCTGGCGCGGCACCACCATGCGAAGCAGAGAGCACCGTCGGTCGGCGCGAAGGCTATGGATGGCGGAGCCTAACGGCACGCTGTCGACCGGCGCGGAGGCTGGAGGCCGGACCGTGCGACAACGGGGGACCAAGGCGGAGCGGTCTAGCGGCCGGATCTGGAGCGACGCCGGCGTGGAGGTCCAGCTGGGGGCATTTCGTGGATGGGTTCGGATTTTTTGGGAGGAGAGCGTCCGGAGGAGAACCCCGCCGTGGGACGGCCTCCTCCAGCGGCAGCGGAGGCAGCAGGTGCGGCGCGGGAGGTTTTTTGCGGCGGCGGGGGCGCCTCGGGTCGCCTGGGAGCGACCAGAGGCGGCTAGGGTTTCTCCCTTCTATCCTTTAGTATCGTTCGGAAAGCCACAAGTAACCTGAGATTAAATGAATGGAGAAAGCCACCCCTGAACTACCAGATTATAAATGTTTTCTCAAGTTTGGATAATTTTGGATCTTGTGGCGCAATTGTTCGGGATGATCATTGGAGCTTTGTCGGAGCTTCTTGCACTATTTCTGCTCACGTGTTTGATGCAGGGACAATGGAGGCCATTGCAATGAGAGAAGAGGCTTGATTCTTGCTAAAATCCTAGTTTGCCATTCCCTAGTAGCCCAATCTGATTGTATGGAGGTGGTGCAAACTCTAAATTAAGATGAAGCAGTTTCTTTGGTGTCGGCGCCGATTATAAATGAATGTCGTGAGTTGGCCAAGGATTTCGGTATGGTTATATTTCAGCATTGTAATAGAGAATCTAATAGAGTTGCTCATGAGCTAGCAAAGTTTGGGAGGGATAATCCACCGTCTTTGTGGCAGGATATACCCCCGGAGTTCATTATTCCCTTAATTGTGGACGATGTAACCATTGTTTTAAGTTAATAAAGCTAGCCATGATGGCCTTCTCGTAAAAAACGGCTTTTCAAGTCTGTCGTCAAATCCCAGGGCTCAACCCTGGACAGGCGGTGGAAACTACCAAGCTGGAGTACGGTAGGGGCAGAGGGAATTTCCGGTGGCTTCAGCCTTTGAGCCTTGGACCTTCTTACGGTGGTTTTCCTCCCTGGGCCAAAAGAATGCTTTGAACAGGTCTTTCAAATTTCTCGTAAATTTTATTTGCAAAACCCAACAAAAACTCATGTATTCGGTCCAATAATTAGGCCGCGTGCATCACTCTGATGCAGAGGCTAGGGCGTTGCCTCCTTTTCTAAAAAATTGGTCCAATAATTGTGTTTCAATGGAATTACAATAGAGAATGATACTAAAATTGACAATATAATTAGATCGGTCCCCTCGGTTCATCTCACCAGTGCTTACCTCGATGGTATAGTCACCTTCTCCTACGTCGATGCTAAAAATTATCATAATAATGAAAAAGAAAAAAATACATTTAGATGTATCATTATCCCGGGGGGGGCATCACTCTAGCAGGGCGTCATTGTTACCCGCAGTTGCAGCATAGACGTTGTGATTATCGCCATCGTGTGGTCACCGGTTCTGTCAACCTCTCCTGTGTTTTATCGTCCTCATATGTGTGGCCAGCCTATTTCCCTATCGTTGAGCTTGCCTTTCAGAACCAGTGTTCCCTTTCTTCCTCCTTCTCCTTTCTCTTAGAAATATAAAAAGCTCTTTTAGAGGTCTATCTTTCTTACCATTGTCGACCTCGACGGTGTGTAGTCATCCTCTCCTACCTCGATGTTGAAAATGCATCATAATATTGAAAAGAAAAGGTGTGTGCTAGATAATATCAGCGAACCAATCAGGCATCCCTAGTGGGGTGTCATCGTTGCCCGCAGCTGAAGGTTAGACGTTGGTTGTTATTGCCATTATGTGGTCACTGGTTCCTTCAGCTTGTCTTGCCGTTGCAGACCTTGCATGTGTTGTTAAGTATCCTTCCTAATTTCCTATCTTGCCATTGAGAACTCATTTCCCCCTTCTCCCTCCTTCCCCACCCATAAAAGGGTAAAATGTTTCGCATGAAGTCAATCTATCTCACCAGTGTGGATTTTTTTTTGAGAAAACATAAAGCTTGCGTCTCGATGCATTGATAGAAAGAAATTTGTTACAAGGCTAAGACTAGGCCGAAACACCCGAGCACTCAAAAGACATGGCCACACCAACAATCAGACCGGCGTTACAACCGATACAGCCACACGACCGCAGCCTAGAAGCACTCTGGACAAGCGCGAGACGCAACAAATCTACTAAAGGGCCCTTTGATTCAAAAGAATATGGTAGAATTTTTGGAGGATTGATTCCTATAGGAAATTTTCCTATTGAGCTTGTTTGATTCATAGGATCCAATCCTATAGGAATTATTCTCATAAGAATCTTGTAGTGCAATTTCTATAGGAAAAAAGCATGAGCTCCAACCTCTTGGAAAAATTCCTTTCCATCAAGAACACGCAAGAGAATTGCGTGTCTTCTTTATTAAGACAGGAGAGAAAATTTTACAACAAACGCCGAGAAAGGAGATCACAAGCGATTTCCCTCTCAAGTACAGAACTGATTACTCACTACCCAGTTCATCCACCCCACATAGCTTGGCCTTACGCCAAAGCTCCCACTCAGCTCTAATTGCCCTACAAACAGTCCACGGCAGCGACGCCACCTTGTCGAACACCCTACTGTTTCTCTCTAGCCATAGGCATCTTGCCACTAAGATGACCATGGAATTGACGTCCTTCCTCTTCCCGCAATCAAAGACAATCTCTATTCCCGTAGGATTCAATTAGACATGTCACTCCAATCCTTTAGGTTTCCTATTCCTACACTTTTCCTATCCTATGAATCAAAGGACCTAAAACTCCGGCCATGGAAAAAGAGAAACCAACATTGCATAGAAGGACAGAATTGGGCCCCACTTTAAAAGATAGCAAGTCGACGGTGCCACAAATCACTGGCCTCGCACAACGAAGGCGCGGAGGCCCCGACATCGCTCACATCCTGAACGCTTCACCTACACAGCTCACCACAACCCTTGTCCACCGCACCAAATCATCTGAAACCATCATTTGGTGACAGTCTAGTGCCCCCTTGCGGCCAAGACGTCCAGTCATAGGATCCTACGGGGACCATTGCCCATGCCACCCAAGTTAGACGCACTGACATGTTGTTGCCCCACCTAGGATCTTCCGGCAAAAGCAATGCATCTGTCGTCGGCTCTCACACCAACGAGAGAATTAGACCTCCAAGAACGGTGTCTCCAAGGAGGGAGCGACGCCAACACTGCCGCCACCGTCCGATCCGGCATAGATCTAGGTTTTCACCCGAGGAACAAGCCACGAGGGTTGGAGGTGAATCGAGACTCCTCGACGACGCCACCAAGGAGGTAGCGACACCAAGGCGTCGTCGTCGTCAGCACCGACAGAAGTCGAGCATGGCTTTCAACCGGAGCACCGCGACCACCGAAGCAAAATTCGAGCACTGTACAGAAACACTTCGGCACGGCAACCTGGCTGGCCCGACACCCCGCCAACAAAGGCCACCATGCGAAAAACCTCATGGCCAATGTGCAAGCCTCCAGCCAGACACCGGGGCTCGAGCTCCTTTGCAAACCACCCAAGCAGAGAACTCGTGCCGGACGCAAGGGTAAACTGCCCGCGCCAAGACCAACGACCTTGTCGCATGAGCCCGCTGCAGCCATCTTTGCACCCACGAGAGGGAGCACAAGGACGCTGCCAACCCGCTCAGCCCTGGACGCCAGCATCAGCAGAGAGTCAGGGAACTCTACAGACGGGAGACAGCCGGCATCGTCGGTGTTCTTGCGAAATGTCTCTTCTAGACATGTCATAGGAACATAGGAAGAGCTGCTGACGATAATAGGTTGTGCCTACACATAGGAAGAGTTGCAAGGTACCCATCTGAGATGTATTTCCGGCACAGAAGCGGCAGTGAGGCGCAAGGAAGGAGAGTAGGGGAGAAACTACGCAGTGACACCTCTGTGACAGCAGGTAGACTGGACGAGAGATAGGGTTGTAGGGGATAGAGATCTCGAAGCGCAAGGAAGAGGGGGGAAAGAAGGCGGGTGTTGCCGATGGCAAGAGGATGAATCTAGGTGGATGAGATCGGGGTTTGGCTCTGTTTTCGAGGATAGGGGAGCTCACATGACCACTCAGTAGCAAAGTTTTAAATACGGGTATAGGCCAGATATATATAGCCTTTGGGGAGACCTCCGGCTATGGCAAGGACATTTGTAGGCTAGATGAGAAAAAACGCTAATAGCCAGATATAGCCCTAATTAGCCCCTATTTTAGCCGCTAAAGTTCATGTTTTCTGAAATTTCCTTCCCTTCTTTTTATCTCTTTTTTTAGAATTTTTGATCCGATAAAACTTATGAGCTGAATAGTTAATGCTTGTTTGCTTTGAATAGTTGAATGAGTTGTAGCTCGAATCATGTTTAAGTCATATTTTTCCCTTTTGTAAAAATATAACTGAAATTCCCCGGAAAAACGCTAAATGGATTAGGCCGCTATAGCATTTTTTTAGCTGCTGAAAATGCCGCCGCTAAATGCAACAGCCGGCTATTTTAAACTATGCTCAGTACACATTCTTTTGGCATGGGCCGGTGGTAGGGTCATAGGTAAACAAGGCTAAAAATGATGGTGAATGCAACTACTCCCTCCGTTACACGATACAAGATGTTTTATGTGTTTCACATGTTGTATAGATTCAGACTAAAATGAATATACATATACATTAAAACATGTCTAGATATATATGTATACGTGTGAATGTGTAAAAAACCTAAAACGTTTTATATTGTGAAACGGAGGGAGTAGAAAACAGCGGGAAAGCAGAACCGAATGTGACTGCAAAAATCAGGGATGGAACATAATAGAAAACCAAAATGTTATACGGAGTGTCGGAGTAGGTCCAATATGGGCACAGATCTCAAAGACTCAACAAATGGTTCAGATAGCAATGGTGCCCATCTGTGCATGTACAAAATCCACTCTCTAAAATGAGATTAACTATCTCCTCGCATCTTGCGTAAAGAAGGGATGAATTACGCAACAGGGTCCTCACTTTCCCCCGGAGACTAATGATATTTGACTCCAGATATCTCTATACATGCAATGGCTATGTACAATCACTTACATTAGTATCCACAATTCTTCAGCACGGTACAAGAATAAAGGCAGACAGTTTGTTCAACTGCCGGAAGTATAGCCTCCAAACTACGAGAGAATTAAGTTGATATCTCTCACTGTTCTCGGAGGTCAATCATATCAAACTTTGTATCAGCATTCATGTACACGTGGGAGCAATGCTCGTAGATTGGCGAGCCATCTAGAGGCGCCTTATGTGGATGGAATCCTCTCTCCGGGCAATCATGGATCACACCGATACCACCTGGATCCGTTAGATGAAATATACCGTGTTTTCTGTTCAAGAAAAAGTATATAAATAAGACCATATGAACATCTTATTCATATCAGGGGGCATAAGGGCAATACAAAATAGAAATATGCTTCCAAGAGCTAGCAACCAGCCAAGCAAAAGTCTATTAATTTGGTTTCAGTAAACACACAGCAAACATAAAGGCTAAGAGTAAGTATAGACAACGAGACATAAGACAGCCATAATAGTGAAGGGTGCACATTTTTATGACCATAAACAGAGAGCTGTCTGGAAAACAATATAGCATTTTCTTAACAATAGTATTGGTAAAGAGATCCCCCTCCTCTTCTCCCACTCCAACACACAAGCATGTGCACACCTTTTCCCACTATTGTGCTGGTGTGTGGCATGACTACAGAAATTTCCTTCACGTATTCGAGGGGTTTAGGTGTATGAGATCACGACAACTGGACTGTAGAAAAGGAGAGGAAGCGGAAGCGGAAGCAGAAGGGAAAGTGATTTGGCATAAGGTGGCTCCTTGAGTCCTCTGTGTTCTGATGCAAGACGGGAGACTTGGCTTGTTTGGTGGCAAAACACTGTTTCATTACATGCCAATTATGCTTAGGCTTTAGTCTGAAATGCTCCCTGAAGTTGGTATCCGTGAAACACTGAAACGTGGGCCTGAGAGTGTTTGGGGAGTGAAGAGAGAGATCAACTTTTGCAGATATATCGTGCCTACACTAATGAACTAACTGGGCGTCGTGTCAGTTAAATTTGTTAGCAAACGGGTTCTTGGAGTTGTCGCGTTTAAGGAGAATGGAGTGTAACTTGCAGTTTTTTTAGGGGCAAGTAACAAAGTTCATAACTTTAAAGAGATCCAACGCCATTTCCTCATTGGTTAATATTGGCAAATTCTCCCTAGTACAGTAGCAACACAAGAAACTGAACTATTTACAGATTAGAGAAGCGTATGTTTGCATAATCCGACCTAATAAGAAGAAAAGATAACTAAACACCATAACATTCAGCAGATGCCAACGCTAGTCCATACGATTTTGATTAACAGTCATGGAGTGAAAGACTGAGTGCAAAACTGGATGTCAACAGAACATATTAACAATTAAATACTTACTTTCTTGTGTCGGTAGGTGCCATCACTATTGCAATTGCCTCAGGTAGCATGACCTGTTGATACAATAATGTCAAACGCAAGATCAAATAAAACTAACAATATTTACTAAACTGATTTGTAGAAAATCATGATGCAGAGTACACTATTTCATTTGATTGGCCAACTGGTAACTATGAAACAAATTAGCAGGACGCATGTTAACTAGTACTCCCTCCGATCGAAAATGGTTGACACACATTTGTTAAAATATGTATGTATCTACACACTAAAACATGTCTAGGTACATCCGTATTTTGACGAATCCGTGTCAATCATTTCCAATCGGAGGGAGTAACTATTGAACGTACTCCTCTGTTCTCGGAAAAAAACAGGCATGCACGCTTTTCAAAATTTAACTCCAGCAAAAAAATTGACCACTAAAATATGGATTATGAGCCAAAAAAAATATAACATTTGAAACTTCTTTTGAATATGAATCTGACGATATCAATTTTTGTATAACATAAATCATGTATTGTTATACTAATCCTTGGCCAAAGTTCAAGTTCAAAAAACGTGCATGCCTTCTTTTAAGAACAGGGCTACAAGGATAGAGTACTATTTTGCTAGGTCCAAGCATCTTTGGATACACAAAGTTAATAGGGTCAAACAAAAAGCATGAAACTGCATCATGGCCACAGGGGAAAAGTAGGTATCCAAATACATGATACAAATGAAACAACAGGATAAGCAAGACAGATGAACAGATAAACAAGTATCATTCAGCTAAGAAATATGCTTGTGAAGTTGCAAATATGCATTTAAGATTTCAATTTGCATAGCATCTCAACGACAAGTAGAGTTACAGGATCTTGATATACAATTCACTTCCTCATGTTCAACTTATCTCCATCCATATGATGGCAGTATGTGACAAATGACATCATTAATTGTAGAGGCAACAAAAGATATACTATAACGGAACTGCACACCAAATAAGTGGTAATCGTACTGTGAGATCCAGTCTGCCAACTTTACCTGATACGAATAATGATTGTGGAGATCAATGGAAGACAGGAAACAGGACTGTGTTGGATGTGTCTGTAAAGGAGAGCAGATAATCGGTGAGGAAAGCAACTTTTTCATGACACCAAAGGAAAGCAGTCAGCTAACCGACACATCAATGCTAAGTTATGTCTAGGTACAGAGTACCGCATTTATGTCTACTTCTGCAACACTCAATATTATACTGCATTACCATATGGCATCTACCTTTTACCATTTGGTACAATCCAAATGACTAAAACTAAAGAAACAGCTATGTGGTACCATATGCATCTTTGTAACAAAGTGCTCGTTACAAGTTACCATTTGCCGTCCATAATGAGTTAGACATGTTATCATCTCCTAATTATAACACTATACGATTATGGTTAGTCTTACTCATATTCCTATTTAATTCCACTTGTTGGTCTAGTTACAGAAAACACCAAATGTTGCATGGGACAACAGAGAGTGTGATGAATCTCCTTGAACCAATATAAATAAGAATTTACACATTCTCCATTATGCAGGTTTTGCAATGTTCCGTTCTTTCTTCTCAAGTGATATGGCCTAGTGCAAAAACATAATGCAACATTGCAAAACTGCAATAGACAAAGATCTAGTGGCGGGACATAATTTCGCCTATCAAATATGGAATTACCAGATGCCGTTGTGGCACCACCTTCCTTTCTGTATGGAAAGTGCATGATGCATTGTCCAGAATTAGGCAACATGGATGTTAATTATGTAACACATATAATTATATGGAAAAATGCCAGTGTTCAAGGTTAAACTTGTAAGTGTATCATTAAGATTCCCAAAATACTGACAGGCGAATGCAAGCTAAAGAATTTGATATCAATGTATCCACCTTTGTAAAACATTCCATATGAGTTAAGAAGATGGCGAACTAATGAAAACATGTTAATTCACATATCCTTAAATATACTGTATGTACCTTATTCACTTGAGCAAAAAACAAAGGCATCAACAAAAACAAATAAATCTTTGAACTGAACTTACATGAATCCAACCAAGAGTGAAAAGTGAGCCCTTGTCCTGAACTTCAAATAGTTCTTCTTCATTTGTAGCTTCACACTGGCAAGAATGAAAGGTATGTATTAAGTAATCCCTTGAACTGCAATTCAGATAATATGTTGCACATGATTAACTTACCCTAAAAAAAATTCAAGAAACAACTTACCGAATCAGATGTAGATTTCTGCTTTGGGATTATTAAGGTTGTCACGTAAAAGGTTCTCTTTTTCTACATGGAAATAAAATGTGATGTCAGCAGTCTAGCCAAATAACTGTTCTCATTTTAGGAATAATGTACATACCAGGGTACCAGCAAGAACCCCACATGTTTCTAAACTTCTTTTAGTGTTTGCCTCAGCAACCCTTAGAAAACACTCCATCAACTTCACTGGCTAACAAGACAGTAAAGTTGAACTCATCAGTCTAAGTCAGTTAATAGGTATACATAAGTTACAAATAAATGCAGATAGAAGAACCATACTCATGTGTTTCCTACAAACCTATAGCCTATAGGTACAGAGCAACACTATCGTTTACAACGGAATATATTTATTTTGTACTTACCACATGCAAATTCTGATAACGACCAGTTTCTGATACAGCAAGCCCTGGTGTTGGATCAGCAACTCTTGATGGAGAAATTGGTCTACGCTCAGGATGTACCTCTGCCAAGACAGGTGGGGGTGAAGGCTGTCTGATATTCAATTGGGATAATTCTCCCTCCAGACTAACAGAAGGTGCAGAGGTGCATTCTTCTGCTGGTGCAGACCATCGACCATCATCAAGAGATAGAACAGATTTCATATCATCATTATCCTTTGTAGTGCTTTCGGGATATGTGATAATGGGACCATGCAGACCATCTTGGTTCAACGCAGCTGGCACTAGACTGCAGAAGCAACAGAGTGATAATGCAACAATCAGCCTGGAAGATTTCCTTATAAATTAATCATATGACTAATTTAATTATGTAATTTCTCTTCTATAGTTCTATTACAATATTGTATTAGCTTATTTCAATTTGGCTAGTCAAAGCCTGCTTTCTTCTAAATCTAGTCCATCCAATAAAATAATTTGGGGCAATGACATAGTTAAATTGTTCATATTTGTTCGGTGCATTCCACTCAAAATAGTTGAATGCATCCATGAATCTCAAGAAACTTTCAAGTCCCAAACAGGGTTTATTGAGTCACTGAGCGGACAGACCAATTAGAACAGCTTTCAAAAGAAGAGGGGTCACAAGAAAATTCCAAATTGAGAGGAACTGTGCACAATATTGGAATAAGCGAGATGTAGATACAAAGTAAAACCTGTATTAGAGGTATGAAGCTGAAACTATCGGAGATCTCACCTTGTCATGTCACTTTGTGTAAATTCAAGATTGCTTGGATACTGGACCTGCATCAAGCAGCACAAAAATTGTAAGATAATGGTTGTCTATGCCTCTATGGTTAAATTCTCAGGCAAACACGTTGGGAAAAAGTGTAAGGAAAGCAAACATGCCTTGATTGCAGCAACAGGCCCAGTCCATTGTCCATGAAGCCCATTAGGTCCTAATATCGAGTGTCTTGCCAATGTTTCTTCTTTTGGAAAAGGCAGATTTGAAAACCTGAATAATTTAGCCAGAAAGAGAGAAGAGTCTAACTTAGTACACCATAGAAAGTATTACCATAACAGACCTATTTAACACTAATGGCTGTCAATGTCACGAAAATATAGTGATATTTTGGTCTACAGAAAGCACATTGTATAAAGGAGCAAATAGAACCTAAGAAAATACTGAGCTGCATGCATGGAACTAGAAAAGATAATCTAGCTATAGCTCTGCACATTAGAAAATACCGAGTCACATGAAAGCACATTGTATTACAATTTTGCAAGCCACTTAGCCTCTTGCCTATTGCTAGAGAAATGGTGTTTCTCTGCTTTACAACTCTGAAGACTCTGTAGAATGACCAATTACCAGAAACAACTAATCTGCTATCAAACTTCAAATATCCACTTATACAACTGTAGGACACCAGACAGATTGATAAACACAGCTGAACTGATCCATGTTCTTGTATTAAAAAGAACTTGTAAACTAGAGCTAAATCTCTGAAATCTCCTAAATCAACCCACTACTCAGAAAGGACTGCAATTGACCTGACTCAAACGAAGAAACACCTAAGGATATCTGATGTGCTGTATATATTTGAAATTCCTGCAGTCGGATAACAAAGTTACTGTGTTGCTTATGAAGTGTTCCCTATAGCCTACTTTTGGCTTAAGAAGTTGATCAAGTTACCACATGTTTTAGTTTAGCTATCAAACATGGCAACTAGCCTTGCCCTTCATAATTGGTAGCCAAGCAAAACAAAACACAGCATATCACATAAATGTGAACAGAAGATACACATACTGCTTGCGGATCTGCCTATCAGTTTGGACACTCGGTAATGGTGCCATGTGATGTCTCCCATCTGGGAGAATTTTTGCAATGATCCATTATTGTTTCCTACAAATGGCTGAAGAAGAAAATGAATGAGAAAGAATAGCCAGAAAAACACCTACAAGCTGGCAGGTGTAATTCTCTTTCCACAAAATGATTGAAACTATGAAATGTCGCATAGCGCCATATTTACCTGTGTGGAATATGTACTTGGAGAATTCTTCTCCGTCCTATGGTTTGCAGCATAGGTTCCATTCAGACCATTAGCTTCTGGTGTGCCTCTTCTGTTATGCTCAAAGATCTGCTGCTTCACAACTGGCTTCAGAGACTCAAGCTCATTGACAACATCGATGAGTGTCTACAACAAAACAATCAGTCAGAGAAACAACCGGGGGGGAGGGAAAGACTATTGCTGTCAAAAATTCAACATGATCAAATTGGATTTGCGAGTGCTACATCATTATGAGCAACAGATATAAGGCTAGCGATGTGCTATCTAATCATTAAATCTTAATATATTTAATGCTTGATTAGGAGAAAACACCGTAGTTACTGAGGTCGTAAGAGGAATTACAGAGGAGTTAGCATTCCTGACGAACTCTGGTTCCCTCGACTTGAATACGGGGTAGTCGCGGTGCTTGGGGATTGTCTCACACAGCAAGCTGCATCCAGACAGACGTCAGATGTAAGCGGATCGCAACAATAAGAAGCGAATATCAAGATGAATCAATCAACGTTCAGCCAACCTCGTGTATCTCAACAAGATGACATACAGGTCGAGGATGTTCTTCTCATCTCGATATATCTTGGCCTGCGCGGAACAAACAAAAGCGAAAAAAAGAATTAACACAATTTAAGAACAAAAACTAGTTAGCACTCGCGTTGATTGCGTACAAGACAATCCCCAATTCACGGCATCGCAGTCGCCCGAAGTAGAAAACTACCGCGAATTGCGCAACAGGACAACTCGAAATTTAACTTTCAGCCCCAAAAAGAGGAGATCTGGTGGAGCGGTAGGAATTCCGCGCAAGATATTTCCAAGGTGGTTAGGGTTTGACCTGGCGAAGGAGGGTGCCCGCGATGCGGAAGTAGTACGGGAGGCTGATGCGGTGGTCGACGGCGATCGGCCGCGCGCAGGCCTCGATGCTGATGATGCCCTTGGCTGGCTGCGGTGGTCCCATGGACTGCGAGCTCCTCTCCTCCGGCGAGGAGTTCCCGACGATAATTGGCGACGCGGGGTAGGAAGGGAGCAACAGACTTCGGAATTAGTCACACAGTCGCATTCCGCGTATTTTTCGCCAAATCTGGTCGTTTTCGTGAACTAATAACGCATCTGGCCGCTCCCGGAAACTAATTGCAAATCTGGTCCCTGAGGTCGGCGCCAACGCAAATGGAGCCGAACTTGGGCAGTTCGGCGCCAGCAAAAATTTCAGCCGAGCTAGGTCGGCGCCAATGGCAATGGCGCCGAACCCATCAGGCATCAGAATTGAAATTTTTGTTGGCGCCGAACTGCACAAGTTCGGCTTCATTTGCGTTGGCGCCGACCTCAGGGGTCAGATTTGCAATTAGTTTTCGCGAGCGGCCAGATACGTTATTAGTTCGCGAAAAGGGCCAGATTTGGCAAAAAATACGCATTCCGCACGGCGGTGTAGTCGTTCTTTCTGTTGTACCCTTCAGGATAGGGAAATTAACGTGGATGGGCAAGGCTGGTTCGAATGATTTTCGTAGAAATTTGAGAGGATTCTATTTTTTAGAGTATTCTCCTATAAAGTTTGTCTTGGGATTTTTTTTCCTATGTCTTAGGCTCTTAGCTATGTATGCAACCCCATAAGAGAATTCTCTTAGTTTGCATACCTCTCACTACAAAGAGACTTAGACGATAGGCAATAAAACGATCAACAAAAGAAAGATCAACACACAGGGATACGAGATTTTAACGTGGAAAATTCTTCCAAGGTGTAAGAGAAAAAACCATGGGCATCAGCCAGCAAATACTCACTATGATCGGGTGAGGTTATAAACGTCGGGGATTTACATGTTTCGACATCTCCCAAACTGGTGGCTTATAAGAGGAATATATAGAGGCGGAACCCTAAGTCGATCACAATCCGACTCAGTAGCTATCCATAGAAGTTAGCCGTCGCTTCGGCCCAAGCCTACCGGCGACGGGCCTCGCTTCGCTCCGGCAAAATTTAGCCTCTTATCTGCATAGCCTTCATATGAATTGGATCACAATAAAACAACACTAACTTCGTTGATTCGAGCTCTCCAAAGAAGAATCTAGCTCATCCCATCCGAATAAGGTCAAGAAATCCACTTACACATTCCCAATTGTTGTGATACGAGAGCTACCATTTTGAGCAGTGGCAGAGCTTGGGAAAAAATAAGGAACCCGGCATAGATCATTCAACAACAACAATAGTAATCAGAGGAATTGCAAAAACGTTGGGAGAGGGGGAGGGGGGAGCAAGGTCCAAATAATGAAGCCCCACCAACGGTTTTGTGGTTCAACGTGAACCTCACCATGAGCTAAGTGACCTCAATCCGAGACGGTGAGGAGCGGGGAGGGGAACAACCTATGAGTAGAACATCCCGTGAGGGAGGAATGAAGAGCAACCTCTTCGTGGATTCGATGGGGAATATGAGATGAATAGAATAATAATATAGGGAAAATGGGTGTGTAAGCATATTGAATAGAGTGCTCAGAGCAACCGTCCAGTGGATCATTCGAGCAATATCAATTGTTTCCTTTAAGTATGCAATTTTAGTAACATGTTGAAATCTTATTTATACGATATATGTAAGTGAGTGAGAAACTACGATGTCGAACATTGAAGCCTTACGTAAGGTAACAGACACTAAGGCAAACATGCATGAGCCTAGCTACGGTAGTAGGGTGAGGTCAAAGTATTGGCCAGTAAATTCGCATATATGTGTTAGGAGTACTTATATTATCCACAACAGGAGGCCTTTTTTTGGCATAGGATCCAAATATTGCTTGAATGCATGATTTGAATGTTGGGGTAATCATGAAATTATATTACCTGATTTTTGCTACCATTCACAAATATGCATATGCCTTTAGAGCGACATAAGATGATAACGAAGTTGAGAGACATGGGTATCGGAGAAACAGAGCTAGATAGGTGCACAATACTAAAGAAGAGGTCGAGGGAGAAAGACCTAGGTGGGTTGGAGAATAAGATCCACAGCGAGGAAATATAGAGATGAGGCCGTGCATAATCATCTCAAGATGAGAGGGAGCACGAGAGAGAAGTACTTCATTTGATCAATGGCAATATTTTTTTTTGTTCTGTAGCAAGGCATGTGTATTTAGCTAGTCAGCAAAATCTCTTGCATGATAAGCCACATGCTGCAAATACTGTATGGTGTGTGACTAGGATCAAAATAGAGCGGATTGTAAATTTGTAATGTACGGATATCACATTACAAGTTAATTAGATAAATGACACTACAATTTGACCGATTTTGAGAAATGCCACTACATTTTTTCTCTTTTGAAAAATGACACTGGAACTTTGCATCACATCTCTAAATGCCATTATGTGAAATTTCGGACTAAAATACCGCCATCTTCATCCTTGGTCTTCTTCCTCCATCTTCATCAATCAATCGCCATGAGAAATTTCAGGGTAACTGTAATTACTGCAATGTCGCTAGCGTAAGTGTGACAGAAGGCGTAACTGACAGGGAGTTCCAATGAACAGAACAAGTACCACCAGACCAAGAATCGAAATATATGATGAATATATCAACACAGATCGAATAGCAGAATCTCAATATATAACTCGTAGTAGTATATGGCATTAAGTACTAGAAAGATGGAATAGCAGAATCTCAATATATAACTCGTAGTAGTATATGGCAGCAAGTACTAGAAAGAACGAAACGGACAAGCAATCGATCGACAATATGTGCATGCTAATCCAGTGCTAGCAGTTAGCAGATACTAGTACTAGGAATCACCGAAAATCTCTAACAAAGATCTACCAGGTACATCCTAGAGCAACCAATCAACAGCAATATGTAGTGGCATTTCTCAAATTAGACGAAATCATAGTGGCATTTATCTAATTAACCCCATCGATAACACTTGCTTTCCCAGATTCAAAGTTAGAGCGGATAGCATCATAGAGAACCAGATTGAGCAAAATAATCCATTCATTCAAGTGGAAAGTGCTACCTGAAGCCAACTTGAAAGGAAACAACTTCTGCAACATAATACATATATATATATATACAGATGGATGCTGACTAGTGTCCAACTGAAGCAATATACGTCGTATGTCCAGTGAGTAAAACATTACAGATAATTTGATAAGTCTCTGGGGATACTTAAGGAGGTATTACTCATTAGTAACCACTAGCGTTTCTTCATTCACATCAAAAGCTTTCCTTGCTTGCTTGAGCTCTTCGTTCATGGAGAGTAGCTCAGTAGCACGGTGCAGTTTACGCATATCCTAGAAAAAAAGAAGTATGGATGATTTGTTTTCGAGAACTCTGGTGACAGAAGCGAAGAGGCAGTCACGTATTCTCATGTGGAGTTCAGAAACATACCTTACGGATAAGGTAAAGAAAATCCTCTGTCAAGAGCTTCCCTCGCTTTGAAGCGACATTCTGAGCCTTGTGGACCTGGGAAAATTTGCACATTATGGATCGACCCAACTATAACTATTCAAAGAAAAAATCAAGGAACTATTGTGTGCCTCTCGATTCCTTGGTTCAATATTAATGGATTGTGTGCAAGGTAGATGAGTACTAATGTGTACACCAAATTTATATGAAACCACATTGACTTATTATCATACAGTGCAAAGTGTGGCTATCAATCAAACAGCCATATTCCAAATCATGCATGGACAGATGTCTACACATATTCAGACTACTGATCAAGAAATTGCTTCACCTAATTACATATGTTTGCATAGGAAACAAGCCAAATGTTTCTAAACTGCACTTAATGGATTCAACAAAAATGTATAATGGGTCAAAGGGTTACAAATCAACAACAATATTCCAAGAAAATAACTTTCCTATATGTGAATAGTGTGTACTCTCTTGGCTGGCCAAACATAAAATACATAGTTGTACAAGTGCAAGAATAGCTTACCAGGTCAGTAACATATTCGACGACAATGTCCTCCACAAGCGCAACTGTTTCTGGAAGTGGCTGCAAAGCCAACCAAAAAGGTGTGAACATCAAAGCTTCAAAAGGGAGCAACGTGTCCCTTTTACCAGTCATTTTTCTTTTTGAGAACCCTAGTAAGATCCCTGCCTATTTTATTTCTTGCACAAAGAGTGAAACCAAATTATTACAAGGCACACCAGGGAGCCCGCACAGCAGCTCTGAAAAGAAATGAGAGGCAATGGATGCTAGCCGGCTAAAAACTTACGAAATCCGAAAACAAAGCATTTGATTCAGCTCGCCCTGAACATGAGAGGCTACCCCATGTCCATTAGCTTATCATGACCGAAAATCCAGCAGTTATGCTCCTTCCCCACATTCAACATAACATAGATGAACAGGCTGTATTTTTTGCGAAACTTCTTTGTTGCTTTGAATGAGACGAGACCACTATGCCAATACGCATTGATAGGACTGGTCACCAACAACCAAAACCTCGTCGACTATAGCAGTTTTTGCAAATATGTACCATTTATCAGATATATGACCCATACTTCGTTTAAAGATATTTCAACAATTTAATAAATATCATAAATCCACATCGTGCTCGCTATGTAACATCATTGTTGCAAGCTGCCACTCATGGATCATTGCATCCCAAATTCTTACATACACTAAACTGAGTGCATTCCGTTCTACAGAATTTCTAACCAAAAAATGAGGGAGCCAAAGAGGCAATTGGTGAGACGTCAACTCACATTCGGATCGTCCCCAAACCCATACATCATGTGCTGCACTGCAAGAATACGAAACGAAGTAAAACTTAATAGCCATGGAAGTGAACGAGGAAAACAAACAGAAAAGGAGAAACAGATTAGAAAACGGAAGGAGGCCGTACGGTCTTTCTGGAAGACGCCGCGCTTGCGCTTAAGGCTCGCGTCGGTGCCGCCGCCGCCGCCGCCGCCGGAGTGGTGGTGGTGGTGGGAGGAGGAGGCCTGGCCCGACGCCGCGGCGTGCGCGGAGGACTTGGACTTGCCTGTGGCCGGGGAGGAGTGAGCCCCTGCCGCGGCCTGCGACGAGGACTTGGGTTTGGCAGCCGCAGGCGTGGCCGGGGATGGGCCCGAAGCCGCTGCCGCGGCCTGCGCCGAGGACTTGGACTTGCCGCCCGCTGCCGCGGCCGGGGCGCTAGGGTTCTGCATCCGAGCGACAAGAGGGGCGGGGCAGAGAGGCGAGCAAGGACCGGAGATTTCGGCTGCCTCCGCTTCCGGGAGGGAGGCGCTCCGTCGGGTTCCGGCTCGGTTTAGGCCCCGATTGGGATTGGGAGATTGGCGGAACTTCCTACCTGTAAACTCATTACACGAGTATTTTACTACTAACACCCGTAAAAACCACTGAAATCTGGGTGTATTTTTCAGATCGGAATATGTTGTTTGGATAGCAGGTTTTTTAGCAGAACATACCTGCGGCGAATGGCAGCACTTCCTCACGCGGGGCTTGGATCCGGCGGGGAGCACGACGCGGGGCAAGCAAACGGAACCGTCCAGGGAGTGGGAGATTGGGAGTCTAGACGGGGAGGAGGAATAGGCAGCGACCGGCGGAGGAGGCGGCGCCCACGGCGGCGGCCGAAAGAGGAAGGGGCACCCACAGCGGCGACCGGCGGAGGAGGCAGCACCAGCGGCAGCGATCGGCGCGATAGGAAAACCGACCAGCCCGTCGATTTTTATTTTTTGGGTAAAACTGCGAATACATTGGATTTGACTGGCACAAACTAGGTTTGCAAACAACAATTTCGTAGGTTTCTCTCGCACCCGTAATATTCGCCTAGGCGGGTGAAACTAGCGGAATAATCTTATTCCAAACGGGCCTTTACCGCTTGATTGGTACTAGGGTTTTTAGGGATTAGTGGGGACTGGATTTGGTGAAATCCCAACCTTTGTCTAATCTCATCAAATCCCCTATCCACTATATCCACTAGTTAGAGTTCTGGCTGAGCTGCACTAGTTAGAGGTAGTGTATTGAATGACGCGCCTCTCGCTCCCGTGTCGCTCCTTGCTGCGGCACCGGAGCGCCCCCATCTTCCCCGCCCCAGCCTCCCACCCTCCGCCCCTCCCTGGCCGGCGGCGGCGGTCTTGGCTGCCGCCGGCCGCGCTGCTGGCCCCCAAAAGGAGGTCGCAGTCCTCCCCTCGCCATCATCGCGTCTTGGAATCTGACGACCTTCACTTGGTCGTCCCGGCAAGCTGCACGCGCGCGAGCTCTGTTCTGCGGCGTCCGTGACTCCGTGGTGGGTGGCGCGGCGAGGACCCTCTCCGTGCTTGTCCGCCCCTGGCAGCTGCTGTGCTCCGGCGCAGCGGACGGATCTGGGAAGCCAGATCTAGCGAGGTCGGGCATGAGTTCTCCCGCTCGTTGCTCTAGCGTGTGGGCTGGGGCTGCTGGCCGGTGGCCGGTCTGCTGGCCAGCATGGTGCTGGGTGGTTGGTGCTGGCCCCGTCTTCGTTCCCTTGCAGCTCTGGGCGCCCCCTCCGATGGTGGATTCTTCCGGGTCCCATCCTTCCGGTGCTCTCGTGCTCCGCTGGGTCGGTGGGGAGGTGTCGTTCGAGCTCTCGGGTTGGCGGTCGCGTGGTGTCGCCTCCTCTTACTCAGCCATCAACCTGCAGCGGGCGTGTTGCTGAGGTTGGCGGTCCGTGGCTTCGCAGATGGCGGTCACGGTGGTGATGCGCTCCCTACGTTGGGGGGCATCATGGATGAGTGTTGAGACCACCTCTGTCTTGCTAACAGTGGCGGCGGGCGCTGCTCCGTCGGTGTGCTGGTGAGCTCCATGGTTCCGCAGATGGCGGCCATGGAAGCGGCGTGTTCCTGATGTGGGGCTTGCCGTGGCAGTGGTGGTGGTGTCTCCTTGCTTGTTGCTCGACTCAAGCATCAAATTCAGGCCAGAGCTTTGTGGTGTGCTGGCGTGGGTGGCTTATGGCGTGCTCTCGGCTAACCCGCTCTTCGGGCACACTCGGCCTAGGTGGGGTCGGTGGTGTGGCCTCGGCGATGTTATGCCCTTCGATTACGCCGGCGGCACCTCACGTGCAGTGAGGTCATTCCAGGCGAGGGCGCTCTTTGTTGTGCCGGGATGCCCTTCGTCGACGCCGCTGGCGCGCAGGTGCCGTGGCGTCGTCTCGGTGGTGCGTGACCTTTCGACCTCACCCCCGACACAGGTGGTGTCGTGGCTCTGTGTGGTCTCGGATGCGCGTCGCCCTTCGACTACGTCGACGACACAGTGCTGCGGCTTAGACTCGGTTGATCGGACCTTTTGATTACGCCAAAGGTGGCCTCCTGCCGCAATGCCTTGCTCCTTCTGGTGGTCGATTGCTTGGGCTGATGGGGGTTGTGGCTATTCTCGTCAAGTAACAGTCTCTGAAATTTATCAGAGTGACCTCCTGTTTTCCCCTTCTTGTGTGTTAGTGTGGTTGTTGTTTTTGTTTTTTGCTCCCCTTTGTCCCTCTCTGTAATTCTGGTTCACTTGAACCCATAAACTGAAAAATGAATACAATTCAGGTGGAGGGTCTTCTCCCTCCCCGGTGACCATTCGAAAAAAAAAAAGGTAGTGTATTGGCTACTTAAAAAAATACATTGCAGTTTGGAAAATTTTGAGAAAAAGTGGGGATGATGAGGACATCTCTAGTCCTTTACCATCTTTTACTATTGATCATGTTGCTATACAAGACAAACCCAATGAAGTAAGAATTGGACCAATGACTAGAGCTCGAGCCAAGTTACTTGAGCAACATGTGAATTCACTCTTAGTTGAATTTGATGTTTGTGTTAATAAGAATTGTATACTGCCTAATTCTATGCATTTATGTATGATCGGGGTTACTGATAACACAAGCATTGGAGAAGGAGAAGAGTTGCAGCAAGGATTGATTCCGAATATCAATGGATGCGCGAGGAAGGAGAGGAGGCAGGCGTACCAGGCCAATGAAGGGAGTCGCTTTGTGTTACATGTCAGGAGAATCAAGTGGCGCACCAGGACATAATGAAGATCATATTAGTCTAAGGTGCAACACATGAGGCATGTGTGCCATGTTTAGGCCGAACTCACCATGGGTCGGTTTGTATCAGTTTGAGTCGAACCCAGTTTGAGTCTTGGTCCGAGATCTGTTTTTAGTTGGGGCACCTTCCCCTTCAATACCCCAAGGGATGCACCATAGAGAGGTTAGACCATGTTTTGATTAAACCCTAGATCTGGTTGCAACATTCATCTATATTCGAGTTCCTCTTTGTTGCGATCAGGAATTCAACCTCTCAATTTGTTTCGATCTGGAGATTGTGCAAGCGTGATGTTGCTAATATCCATTGGGTTGAAGAGCTTTTGCATTGGCAACGGGGAACAACCGTAGAGTTCGAGAGCATCTCGCGAGCTATCATCAAATTATCATCCATCCACCAGCGGCTCACTGAGAAGATTGGGCAAACCCTTATTAGCTGATAACTCCGGTCAAGTGCACTAGTACCAAAAGGTGTTTTGGGTTACGTAAGGATTTGGGGTTAGACCGGGATAATCCCCACCAATTCTAAAAAATACACTATCACCAAACAAGATCTTAAGATTCCCTTGCACTGTCGGGAAGACCAAACAAGATCTAGGGATTCCCTTTCACTGTCGGGGAAGACCCTTTCACTACTCCAGTGTGATTGTAACCCCTCTACTGAATGGAAGCTCTTGATTCGAGAGAGAAAAACTACAGTAGATCATCAAAGTCCATGTTTTCCAACCCCATAGGAAGCAGCAGATCATTTATCTTCTTTCCTTACACCACCTGAGCCACCGCTCACTCTTAACCTTGTTGTCAGCACTGGATTCCACCGCCACTCCACTAAAAAGTTCAAATTGACAAACACCATCGGATGCCAAGGCCTGGAAGATCAGGTCAGATTTCCCCCTAATCGCTCTTGGGTAGGACAATAGAAAGAGCTGTTGTGTTAGACGGAGGAACAAAGGGTGTTATTAGCACAGTGACAGCGAAAGCAAACGCCCTTGAGCCTACTTTCTTAAGTGTAAAAGGTGTATTTGATTACTTCATTGCTGTTACATGGATTAGATTTATTCTCAACATCGTTTAGCCATATATTAATGCAATGCTCTGTGTTGGCACTTAATTTCCTAATACTATGTTTGGATGTTCATATTGGAGGGCTTGGAATTGAATTGAGCCCAATTCCAAATCGGTGGGTATATTGAAATGAGTCTTCAATTCCAAATTCCTGTTTGGTTGTGCAAGATATTGGTAGATGGAATCAAAAAGAGCATCCAATTCCAATTCTCTGTTTGGATGTTTATAGGTTGAATTTGGTCATCCCCATGAGAAAGTGCCAATTCCACCCAATTCAGAGGGGTGAGACTCTGAATTGGAGAGGGCATCTTTTAGTTGTAGTTCAATTCCATGGAATTCGGCTGTCAATTCCAGTTTTCAATTCCAAACACAACCAAACAGCAGAATTTGAGAAACACAATTCCAATTCCCAATTCTATGCTACAATATGGACATCCAAACAGAGCCTAAGTGAATTGGCATGGTTATCAGGCAAAAGATTTAGCCATGTGATACCATGAGAACACCACCATGGTTCCACTTGAATATCCATAGAAAGATAAGTTGTGGCAACCAACCAAACAACTCAGACTGAGCTGGATGGGTTATAATGAGGGATGCCAATCCAGCTAACACTTTATCATCAAACCACTGATGCTAGAGAATCAATAATATAACATTAACATGTAACACAAACTTTAAAATGATAATAATCAGCAATAAACAGAACATCACTTAAGAAATAATCTTATAATCCATCACCATGAAGTCTTTGGTAAAGTCCTATGGAAAGCAAAAGAATTTAGGAGCTCGACATATCAAATGGTTTTGAGGCTAGAAAAGATTCATCCTGGTACCCAATGTTAAGCATTGTTTTTCTCTTCATACCCTCAGATGCGGTCATGATATCATTGCTGTCGTGACAAACCAACCGAAGCAAATGACAGGAAAAAATTTGATGGGCGAAGTATGCACGATGTGACCGACAAGAGCCCTACTTGATGTACTGGGAGACCCACTTGAACCCATCACCATAGCCCATCTTGCGGACAACACTGCACATGAACACCTCGAGAGCCCGGACATTGGACTCACCAAGGCTGACCTTGCCCTTCCCAGTTGTGAAGTTAGTAAGGCCTAGGTGATACCGGAGCTCCTCTTCAGAGGCAGCATATGGAATATCAATCTTATTGCCAAGAATGAGAAATGGGACATTTGCCAAGGAATCATCAGAAAGGAGAGCATCAAGCTCCTTTTTCGATTCAGCGAAGCGCTCTTTGTCATATGCATCTACCAAGTATACTACAGCATCAACCTGTTGGGACAAAAAAAAATAGCAAGAACATTAACTCAGCAGAAGAACAACAATGAGGCCATTTAGTAAGGGTGATAGAAAATACATATCCACTGGAATAAATTAGCATGGAGCAGAACATAAAAACTGCAAATAGACCACAAATGTCCTCACCATTCCTTGCTACATTTGCAAGCAGAATAAAAGAGGGCAAAAAAATACCAAAGATGATACAGCCCAATACATAAGTCCACTCTCTACAATAGGGACAGCTGACTTCATATAAGGTGCTTGAGAACTTAAACCACAAATAGAATTCTGACGCCTCCTCACAGTGAATTGTGATAATCTAATTGTCGATATACCACTATGTCTATAACAGCTTCCGTACTGTTGCAGTGCATAAAACAACAACACAAAACTCCCAGCTCCAAGATAAGGCATATGCCTCGCATGATGACTTGATAATGCCTTGCTAAAATCCTAAGAGGCACTAGCGAAGGCCTGCTAGGAATGCAGTTGTTGCAGGGAACTTAGCATAAATTTCTAAGTTGTATAAATCATGAATGATTTACTATAGAAAACAAAGATAATTGTGTTACAAAGCACCAAATCACACGTAATTCGACAAGACAGCCATGAGACTAGAACTAACAAAGTGGTGAGTGGCATGATTATATCTGGCCACATCTCAGGCCGGGCTTCGGGCCGGGCCAAAAAAAACGTCGTCTGAAGTTACAAAGCCCGGGCCCAGCCCGACGGCCCGACAAAAGCTATGTCCAGCACAAAAACAGCAGGAAAAACGCAATAAACAACAAAACACGGAATTTAGACAACAACACAATTTTGACAGCAATCATCAGTACTAGGTATTACCTACTAAACAGCAGCAAAACAACACAATTTTTTGCCACACATCAACATAGTTTTACAGCAAAATAATAGCACAGCATCTAAAAGTTTCAGCTTCCACAACATCATCTAAATGTTCCACATTCGACAAACACAAGTGCATAGGATGATAGATATGGCGAATGCAAAGATAATTATGTTGCAGAGCACCAAATGAAGCATAATGATTTACTATGGAAAACAAAGATAATTATGTTACAGAGCACCAAATCACATGTAATTTTGACAAGACAACCATGAGACTAGAACTAACAAAGTGGCGAGTGGTATGATAAGGGAATGCAAATGCAGCCCGTAAAGAGAAGAATATAGTGTTTGTTATTTAGACCTTATGTCTGGGGCCTTCATTTGTCTAACAAGGCAAGCACGTCAAATATACAAGATTGGTCCAACTCTTGTAACGCCTCTAACAAACATGAATCTCTTGGGTTTTTACTACCACATGTAAACGACGTATATCTAACAACATTTCCGTATTTCAAAGTTATTGCATGCAGAACTACAGAAAATACTGTCAACTGTGATTTCGGCAATTCAGTGATTTACAACGTTCCTTGAATATTATAAACGACGATCTTAAAGTACCAAAAGCTACTCTTTTCAATTAAACGCAGAAGTTAAAAATGACGTAAATTGCACCAGAAGGAATCGTTCCTCGGGCAGATCTGACATCACAAAGGCAGCGCAGTACAGATACGGAAGAGAGAGATCGTACCTTAGCGTAGTAGTCTTTCCAGACTCGGCGAGCGATCTGGTGGCCGCCGAGGTCGAAGGCTTTGAACTTGATTTTGCCGATGCTGAGCTCCTCCGACGTCGGATGCTGCGTTGGCTGGTGCTGCACGAGCCGCTGCATCGATCCAAACACACATGCAAAACGCACAGAGCCACGGATCAGATCTACCAGATTCGGGGAGCAATCGAGGCGAGATCCGGTGCACGTACCTCGTCCTTGAGCATGTGCAGGAGGGTGGTCTTGCCGGCGTTGTCGAGGCCGAGGAAGAGGATCTTGGCCTCCTTCTGCCACAGGCCGAGCGAGGCCAGCACCCCGTAAAACCAGTCAAACAGGAACATCTTCCCCGCGTGGCGCGCGATGCTCGCCTACTCCTACCACTGCTCTTCCACTGGGGCCGCTCCTGGCGACGGAGATCGCCGGAGTGACGTGTGGATCTGGGGGGGTGGTGGGAGAAGAAACCGAGGAAGGTCCGAGGGAGGTGACGATGGATCTGAATCTCGTCTTTCGCTGCCTGCCTATTCTTTGCTTGGTTGGGGTTGATTAAGACATTAACTGCTGGGGTTCGGCCTCAGCGTGAGAGTTGAAGATGGGCGCCATGCGTACTGCATGTGGGCCCGGCATCCTCCTAACTCCGATCGACTCACTCAGCTAAAATGGGAAGGCGGAGAATTCAGATCCGAAAATGCATATTCTTGTGAAAGGTTCATATGCCTTCATGATAAGTTTAAACACTTGGAGAATTGTGAAGGAACGGATATTTTGGCTGAAACAGAGTCAGTGGCTGAGATTGGCAATTCTTTGCATGAGAATGGTAACACAAGTGCACCGAAGGACGGAGCTGTCTCCCCTTCACTAGGATCGGCGGGCTCTGAGGAGCCTGTCCGGGCGCAATGAGGATATTAGGACTAAACTGTCAGGGCTTGGGTAATGCCCCGACAGTTCTAGCGCTTGTGGATGTCCAGAAGCGTTTCAACCCGAGGTGCTGTTTTTGTCGGAGACACACCTCGATGTTTATCCGGCGGAATGTTTAAGAAGAAGATTAAAGATGGATCTGAAAATTGTTAACCCAAGTGATGGTAGGAGTGGGGGAGTGATTCTTTTATGGAAGAAAGAGGTGGTGATCCAACAAATTTTCTCTCACCCAAATTATATTGATGTTCGAGTCATAGAAAGTCCTGATAAAATCTGGCGGCTTACTGGAATCTATGGTGAGCCGAGGTGGGAAGACAAATACAAAACATGGGATAAAATGAGGGAGCTGAAAGGAGTCTCTAACCTTCCATGGGTAATTTTAGGAGACTTCAACGAAATCTTGTTTACGCATGAAAAAGAAGGGGGCAATCCCCGTCCTCATAGATATATGGATGCATTCAGAGATGCTTTGGTTGATTGTGAGCTAGAAGACTTGGGTTTCTGCGGTGAAATTTTTACCTGGAAAAGAGGCCGCATTAGGGAGAGACTAGACCGTGCGGCTGCCAACGGGTCTTGGTCGTTGATGCACCCAAATGCTGCATTGCTTCATTTAGAGTATATCAGGTCTGACCATAGACCGATCCTTCTTGACACTGATTATCAACAAACAACTGCTAGTGGAAGACCAGCGCTCAAGCGATTTGAGGCAAAATGGCTCCAGGAAAAGGGTTTTCCAGAGGAGGTGCAAAAAGCTTGGGAGGAGGCAGGCCCAGGTGATGGTGTGCTTGCTCGACTCGGTCGGATGCACTCAATTCTGCATGCATGGGACAGCAGGGTCCTCGGGAGCCGAAACGCCGCCTGCGTAAGGCACAGAGAGAGTTCAGGAAGCTATGATGGACCTTTAACGGATGAAAATAGTGCCAAAGCAAAGGAAATGGCTAATCTAATAGAGTTACTTCTGGAACAGGATGAAATCTATTGGTCACAACGGTCGAGGGCGAACTGGTTACAGTACGGAGATCGCAACACAATTTTTTTTCACAATTTTGCGTCTGCCCGTAGGAAGAAGAATTTTATTAAAAAACTGAAACGAGGGGAAGATAATTGGGTCGAAGGTACGGAAATGCTGAAACCTTTGGTTTTCGATTATTTCTCTAACCTCTTTTCATCTGAAGTCCAGGCATTAGATCCAGAGGTTTTGGACAAGATCCAACCGAAGGTCACTCAAGAAATGAATGATAAACTGCTGGCTCCTTTCTCAGAGGAGGATGTTCGCAAAGCGGCTTTCAGTATTGGGGACCTGAAGGCCCCGGGGGGATGGACTGCATGCCATATTTTATAAGAGGTTCTGGAATATTTGTGGGCATGATATTACCGCAGAAATTCTACAAGCACTGAATTCCAGAATTATACCAGAAGGTTGGAATGATACAACTGTGGTCCTGATACCTAAGGTGGACAGTCCAGAGACGATTTCTCAATATCGTCCCATTAGTTTGTGTAACGTAATTTACAAAATCATTTCCAAGATGCTCGCTTTCCGCCTGAAAGGTATACTCCCAGAAGTCATTTCTCCTACACAGAGTGCTTTTGTTCCTGGGAGGCTTATAACTGATAATGTGTTAGTGGCGTATGAATGTGTTCATTCTATTAAAAATAAGAGGTCAGGTTCTAATGGAACTTGTGCGGTGAAGCTAGATATGCATAAAGCGTATGATAGAGTTGAATGGATATTTCTGGAAAATATGATGCGAAAATTAGGCTTTGCCGAGAGATGGATAACACTGATGATGGCTTGTGTGAGCTCTGTTAGATACCAAGTTCGGTTCAACTCGAGGAGACAGAGAGATTCACCCCGACCAGGGGTCTTCGCCAGGGGGACCCACTCTCCCCCTATTTGTTCCTTCTGTGTGCGGAAGGTTTATCTAGTCTTTTGTTGTATGAAGAAGAAGTTGGTGGCATGGATGGGATACGGGTGTGCAGAAATGCACCGTCAGTTTCACACCTTTTATTTGCTGATGATTCCCTAATTCTCATGAAGGCGGATATGAACAATGCAACTTCCTTACAACGAGTTCTTGATACCTACTGTGCTAATTCGGGACAATTGGTAAGTCTGGCTAAATCAAGTATATTCTTCTCTCCTAATACTAATGCCCTCATTAGGGCAGAGATTTGCACTGCTTTGCATATAGATACAGAGGCTATTTCCGATAAATATCTTGGCTTGCCGGCTTGTGGGAGCTGATAGAAGTGACTGTTTTGAACATTTTATTGAGAGAATTATTCAGAGAATAAATGGATGGAAGGAGAAGCTGCTGTCTATTGGTGGTAAGGAATTCTTCTTAAAGCGGTTGCTCAGGCGATATCTGTTTATGCAATGTCGGTGTTTCTTATACCAAAAGGAGTTTGTAAGCGTATGACTGATGCTATTGCTAAATTCTGGTGGGGAGATGATGAGAACAGCAACAAAATGCACTGTCTTGCATGGTGGAAATTGTGTTACCCTAAACATGAAGGGGGGATGGGCTTCCGGGACTTCATTCCTTCAACTTGGCTATGCTTTCGAAACAGGTTTGGAGACTGATCAATAATCCTGAGTCCTTGTGTGCCCGGGTCCTCAGGGCTAAGTACTACCCAAATGGAAATATTTTGCAAGCTGGTCCAAAAGCAGGTTCCTCCTTTACTTGGCAGAGTATATTAGCTGGCTTGAGCACCTTTAAAAGAGGCTACATTTGGAGAGTAGGTAATGGAGAAAACATAAATATCTGGAATGATCCGTGGATTCCTTCAAGCCGGATCGGAAAATTATATCTCCTAGAGGCAGATCGGTCTATACCAAAGTAAATGAGTTAATTAGCCCGATAACTGGAACTTGGGATGAAACTCTTCTAAACGAATTGTTTTTTGCTGTTGATGTGGGTCGGATTCTACAGATTCCGGTGAATGGACAGGGATTTTCTGATTTCATTGCTTGGGCTCATACTACACATGGAAGATACGAGGTTAAATCTGGTTATCACCTACAATGGAAACACAAATTTGGAAACACGGCAAATGCGATGGCTCTCCCAGGTATCTCAATTTCTAATCCAGTTTGGAAGATTATATGGGGGCTAAAAGTGCCCAGCAAAGTGAAATTTTTTGTTTGGAGAGTCATGCATGGAATCATACCACTAAACTGTATACTTGCAAATCATCATATTCCTATTAGTGGGGCTTGTCCGATTTGTAATCAAGGGGCGGAGGATGTCCTACACCTCCTCTTTCGTTGTCATATTGCATGCGACCTTTGGACATCTTTGAACCTTGATGGAGTTGTCGAAGAAGCGTGTCAGGTTGATCGATCTGGTTCGGCGGTACTGGAACATATCTTTCGTTTGCCATCAAATCAATACCCTGGGATGGATTCGGTGAAGCTTAAGGAAACTGTTGCAATTTCCTGTTGGTACTTGTGGTGGATGCGACGCGTCGAACACATAATGAAGAGGTCCCGTCTCTTACGAGGTGCAAGTTCTCCATCTTGTCTATGGTGGCGAACTATGGTAAGGGGAAAAGATGGGAGGGTCAGCTGATGTTGTTAAATGGACCCGACCAGCGCCAAGACAGGTAAAACTCAATGTCGACGCTTCTTTCATTGATGACCTGCGTGCAGGTGCCGTGGGTGCTGTTCTTCGAGATTTTCAGGTTCCTTCATAGCTGCATCGACAATGTTCATTCCGCATGTCTCCACGGCTTTGTTGGCATAAGCAATGGCAATGAAAGAGGGGCTAGCTCTTGCACATAGAATGGGATACAACGGAATCTGACTCTACTGAGGTGATTGAGGCATGCTCCGGTGGTGAAAGATGGTGGAGCGAAGCAGCAGCAATTTTTGCAGACTGTGTGGACCATGTTGCTTCAATTGGGTCGGTTTTCTTCAAGCACTGCCAAGGGAAGCAAATGGAGTGGCTCATGAGCTAGCTAAGCATAGTTTCTCTCATAGAACATCTTGTAATTGGGTCGATGAACCCCGGGGTTTTTGCTAGATACACTGTTAAACGATGTAATCATGTGATTTTTTGGAGGCGGCAAGTTTTCAGACGCACTCTTTTCCTTCCAGGGTACCTTAGGGGACTGGAAGGTTTTTAATGAGGCGGGCTTGCTGACCTAATATAGTGGTGGAAAATTTCAAAAAAAAAAAGTTTAAACACTTGGCACTTTTCAAGAAATACCAATTGTACAACAACATGTGCAAAATATTGTCGTTTTCAGCTCGAATTTGTTCGTACAAGCATTTCAAAACAGATTCTCTCACATATATTTTGGTGGGATTTTTCTTTTTTGAAAAATATTGTGTATTGATCAAATAACAATGTTGAACACTAGTCTCTCCGTTCCAAATTAAGAGTACTACATGTCTACATGGGTGCCCCGGCACGCAGCTTTCCCATACATCGGCAATTCTTATTTGCCGCTATCTCTCCCTACAAGCCTGAATCAAAGTTTTTTGATTCAAACTTAAAAATAATCTCTCTCGAACCGCTACGGTCCATTTAACAGTTGACTTAGTCATAACAAGATCTACAAAATTAGATCCCATTTAAACATATTTTGGAACTTAGTAATTGCTAGCCTCTTATCACTTAGTTGTTAGTTACACACTTCTGTCATTTTACATCCATGATGCAGAGAGGTGTTTTGACTCCCCCACGCATATGCATCATTTATTTAAAATGCATTTTAAACGTATTTCAAATGTTAAAAAAATGCAGAAATTATCGCATAGATCTTAACAAACAATTTATGTGTTCACAAAATCGTTTCACGAAAAACGATATATTTGTGACCTATGTATGAAAACATGTGGGTATTCTTGTCTTGGTAACTGCTTATTGTTAATTTGGCAAGCATATTATACGAAAATGGCAACCGGTGCGGCAAACTTTTTTTTGTCAAAACATAGGAGCATGTTTTCTAGTTTCAAAACCCTCGTTGATACGAACTTAGCGGTGAAGATCGGACTAACGGTTCACGAAATAAATCATTCTGAATATTCATATTTAGTATCTAACACGCTAATGTTATTCCTGACGACATAAATGTACGTGCTCTAAGGGAAGAGATTCCATTGGAGACCTGCAACACGAGAACACTAACTAGGGCACGTTCCCCTGTTAGAATAGCCGATTTATCTAGAGTGCGATATATATGTGGCACACCTACAAGTACAAATATCACACCTTACAGGTGCGGAGATGAGCTCTCATAACATAACAACAAGACAATCGAGGCAATTAGCCATCGATCATAAACCATCTCTAGTATATAATATGGCTAAAGGTAGTGATGATTGTCGGTGTTCGGGGAACCGGGGTTCCCCGTACCCCAGGCACGCGCTCCTGGAGAGATGTCGTCGACGTCCCGGCGGTGGAAGGGCGGACACCAGCGAAGACCTCGGGGAAGGAGCCTCCGGAACGCTCGGGACCACGCCTGCTGTGGGGCTCACCCGGGAAGGATGCGGCCGTCTCGGGAAGACAAAGGTTGGCAACGTGGCGCACGATTCCTGCGTCGCAGCCCGGGGAGGGTTGTTTCGCAGGGAAGGAAGGCGCGGCAGACATCACAGACAAGACCTCCCACGCCTGCTGCCGGCCGCAGGCGTGACATCGACAAGACCCGACACGTTGTCCCCTCGGTGCAGGCGCAGCGCCCGGCGCGATGCCCGGGCCATTGACAGGACCGGACTCGCCGTCACCTCCGCTCCGGCGGGGCAGACGGCATGGAGGACAGCGCGGCGACGCGCTGCCACGAAGGCGACCGGTGGGCGCCACCTGGGCTTGGGCGCGACGCGTGCCCTGCCTTGGTGGCGCGCCCACGGCATGACCACTTGTGGGGTCCCCTTGGCATATAAAAGGAGGCCCCAAGTCATCGTGTAGAGAGGATCCACCATTGCTAGCAGTCACACAGAGCTCTCCACTTACTCGGGGGCTGGACGAACTACACCTCCGGAACCCCTCGACGTGTTCTTCCACAGCTCACGAGGGTAGTGTAGCGCTTGTTGTCTCTCTGCTATAAACCATCATCACCAGACAAGCAGGACGTAGGGTATTGCGCGGCAACGCGGCCTGAACCTGGGTAAATCTTCGTGTGCTTGTGTTTGAACTCGGAGACCGAATCCGGAGTACCTCGCGCCCTCCTACCGAACAAATAGGGGGTGTCCAACATCCCCGGTGTCCTCGTACCGACACGCGACATCTGGCGCGCCAGGTAGGGGGCGCCCGTGTTCCGTTGACGGAACTCGAAGTTTGCATGGCACCGTACCACGCCACGCTGGGGGCTGAGGAGCGAGCAGCTGCCCCAGGGCCGGGTGCGCGAGACTTTGCGCGTGGGACCAACGGGCTTGGCGGTCCTTTCGTCGCCCCGCCCACGGGAACCCGGCTGGTGCTCTCTCCTGAGAGATCGGTGGCGTCATGGCAGGACTGGTGCACGCGGGTCGCCCAGTCAATCCAGGGAAAGTACATGCACCTTGGATTGATCAGCGACCTCAGCTCGGTGGTGCAGAGGCCCGGCGAGACCCTGCGGGGATTCACGCTGCGGTTTCGGCACATCTTGAGCCACATTCCCGACGCCCCTGACATGGCGGTTATCCGAACGTTCCGCCAGAACATGCGCGATATCCGCATGCTCGAGAAGCTCAGAAGCCGTGACGTCTACACCACCTCTGAGTTGTACGCCCTGGTGGATAAGTGTGCTCGGATGGAAGAAGGAAGGCTCTCCGTCCCTTTCCCGGAGGGGCTTGGGGCGGAAGGCAGCGGGAGTGGCGAAGAAGCGGCTGTGCGGCGGAGCTCCCTGCGCGGCTCGGTGGGTGATCCAGCTCCCCCCGTCGAGCTGTTGGGGATACCTGTCGGCGAGGGAAGAAGGCGTGCAAGGGAGGCGCCCGCGCCGTGGTGCCGAGCGATACGAGACCTCGCCGGCCTGAGGAGGAAGTACCGGGCAGGGGCAGAAGGTTCCGGCCCGGTGACGCTGTGTCGCGCATGTGATCTTCCTGGGCACTACGCTAGGAACTGCCCTACCCGCACGACCATGGGAGGACTGGCCGCAGAAGGCGATGCTAGCAGAGCACGGGAGGCGGGGAGAGGGCCCGCCAAGAAGCCAAGGGGCTACGGAGCCCGGGAACGTGGGGCGTTCCCGGGAGCTCGGACGCCCCGAGCGCAGGCCAAGGCCAAGCCTGGAGGTGCCCAGCTCCGCCACATCTCGCTGGAGTCGCCTAAGAAGACCGGAGGCGAGCATACCCGAGTGTAGCCCACTGTATCATTTGGAAAGTTGATCCTCCTTAGCGTTGAATAAACTGTGCTTGTATCTATCTGTGTATCACCCCTCCTATCTAACGCCTCGCTTCCCGCACGAGAAACATGGACACGAACCTAGGACGGGGTGGAAAGGGCTTTCTCACCAAAACTCGGGACTAAGATGAACCCAACACGCGGATTGGGTATCGAAAGTACCAAAGAGAGACCCACGCCTAGGTTCAAAGTGCGCAGATGCCTCGTGGAAGTTGAGGAGGAAGAAGGAGGGAGAGCTTTTGTGTGAACACATCAGCTTGGGGGTACTCGGCCGCGCCCGCCGAGGAGCTCGGGAACCCCGGCGATTCCCGAAGACAGCAAAATACGGTCGAAATTCCGGCGAAAAGCTAAGTTTTTCCACCCGAATAACCTTCCCCTCCGCGTCTAGAGTAAAGGTCGTCTTGTCTTTTCCCTTGGGAAGAATCCTAGTCTATGGTGGCAAAGCCTGAGTGTAGAAAAGGCGTTCAGCGGGGAGAGGTAGTCCTCGGAGATTTGCTCGGGTCCGGCCTCGGGGATCTTCGCTGGGACAGATCGTCAATGAACAGAGCGACCTTTGTGCGGAGACGCAACTCGGGGAGGGGCAGCTGGATCAGGTCCAGCGCTTCCCCGGGCTCTGCGCAGGCGCGCAAAGGTACCCCCGGAACACAGGGAGGACCGCGCCAATTAAGACTAGAACTCCGGCCAAAGGGAAGATCCAAGGATAGAGAACAAAGGATCATACGCATGCGAGAGATTGTTACAGGCGATTACATAACCTATCTGGGATAGCTACTGTTTATTACACAGGACTAAAGAAACAAGGGCGAGGACAGGAGATCGCGGCTCGTGGAAACTCAGCTTCTCTATAGCCTCGCCTTCACCTGTTCGACAACCGGAGCCACGGCGCGCTGCGCCGCCACGCGGTCCTCGTCTTGGTCGAACTCCTCGAAGAGAAGCTCGAACGGGAAGAGGGGCGCCAAGTAATGAACCCGGGGAAGGATCACGCTGGCCACCTGGGCGCCGACTTCAACACCTTCTACCCGGAGGCGGCGCGTCACCACCTCCTTCAGAAGCTTCATCTTCCCCACCATGTCGGCAAAGAACAGGGAGAGGCTGGCGATGTCAGTACCGCCGATTTCCCCCGGAGGGAGATTAACCGTGGCCATTGCGCTTTGAGCGTGGGTGGCGAGGCGACGGAGACTGGCGGCGTCCACCTCGGTCCGCTGGTCCGCCCTGCGGAGCTGCTCAACGGTGCCGTGGGCGCTGAGCTTGTTCTCTTCATTGATCCTCCGCAGGCGCTCGATGCGGCGGTCACGGTCGTTCATCCCCGACACTGCATCATCGAGCTGCTGCTGCGAACCGGCGAGCTGGGCCTGGGCCTCCTGGAGCTGGCGGCGGAGTCCCTCTTCGCGAGCTGCCGCCTCCCGAGAAGCTTCGCGCTACCTCGCTTCGGCTCCATCGACGAGGTTGCGAAGACCCTCGATCGTCAGCTGAAACTCGTGGAGCGAGTCGGCTTGCTCGCGGATGCGCACTTCCACGTTCGCAAGGGCCAGGTGATGGGCGTCCACCATGGTGACCCGCTCACGCTCTAGGGCGGCGAGCTCAATGGCGTGGGCTTTCTGTTGGGCAGCAGCCAGCTGCTGCGCCGATCCCGAGCTTCTGGGTTGGTCGTTCTTGGCGTGCTTCGCCGCGGCAAGGGCGGCCACCAGAACCCTCTACAGGTCAGCCTTGAGGGCCGAAGCCTCTTCCGTGGCCAGCACCGTCGTGGCGAGGGTGGCCTGAACCTCAGCCTTTATAGCCGCTAACGGGTGCTCCCGGGCCTGGACGGACGCCGCGCGCTCTTTGAGAACACGGCGGCTGTCCTCGATCTCCGCGCGATGGAGAAGAAGAAGCTCCCTGGTGCGCTCGTTCTCCTCCTTGGCGCGGGCGACAGCGTCCGCCATCAGCTGCTGGTGCTGCTCCACGCCGTCCAGCACGTTGTGCACCGAGGTGAAGACGGAGGCATCCAGGATGACGCCGGCGGCGGGAACTACCTCGCGACTCGCGCGAGGAACCAAAGAAGAAGGGCCGACGGGGCTCTGAGAGCTGCCCGCGGCAAGGGAGGAAGGCGCGGCGAGCGCGGCCTCTCCGCCGCAGGAGGGAGGGGGCGACTCCCACCTCCATGGGATCCAGGGCCTGGCGATGGAGCCTCGACGAGGGGCGCCTCTCGAACCGAAGGGCACCCCCCGCGTCGCTGTCGTCAGAAGCCGACTCCACCGTCACCACGTCGCGGGGAGGAGGGACTAGTCCTAGACCAGAAATAAAAAGGGACGAAGTCAGAAATGAAGGGACCCGAAGAGGAGGCGCCCCTTCTCGGGAAGGATGACCCGCGAGAACATACCTCTGGCCGTGGTTGCCTCCAGAGGGGCGGCACCAGGCCCGGAGACCTCCGCCGTCGGGGACGGCGCCGGCACACTGACACTCGGCCTGGGGGTTTCACCGGCGCAAGGGTGGAGGAACAGAAGCCCCTGACTCATCGCGGACCCTCTTCGTAGAAGAGGCCGGGGGCTGGGGGTTGCAACAGGAGAAGAGCACGCTCAAGGCCGAGAAGTGTTGTAGTCAAGGAAACAACCAGGGGAGAAGAATGTTACCTGGCAGAGTCCAGGCGAAGGGACCAAGACCCCCTCGAGGCAAAGCCGCCAAGCGGTGCAGGAGCCAGGAGAGGCCCCCCGGGAAGTTCGTCGCCCGAGGAAACGTAGCCTGCGGCGGCCAGCTCCTCCGCGGTCCGCAGTCTCGCGGGGATGCGAGGATGGTGGTACAACGGCACCGGGTCGGTATCGTCCTCCTCCGCCTCCAGAGCGATGAGCTTCCCCGCCCTGGACGACCCCTCGGGAAGCGAAGGCCCCCGGCGGCGACCAGAGTCCCCGAGGGAATCACCTCGGGGACGACGAGAAGACCCCGAAAGGGTAGCCGGGGGAAGTGCCGCACTTGGGGGACGCCAAGTCGGGAGAATCCCCCATTCGTCGCACTCTGGCAGGGACAAGATGATGTTGTCGACGTCCTCGTCCCTGTACAAAGGATTGACCCCTGCTGGCAGGCCCACGTATTCAACGGATCCGCCGCAGAGGTCATTCAGCAACCCGCTCAAGGCCCCGGGAAGTACCTTCGACCTGAACAAACGAGTCTTTTCGTCGAGGCCCTCGTACTCGAACATGCAGTGGGAGTGCAGTTGCAGGGGGCGATGGCGTGGCTGAGGAAGTGCGCCACCACGTCGCGGCTGGTCAGACCCCGCTTGCGGAGGGCGAGAATCCGGCGATGCACCGGGGCCAAGTCTGCGTCGCGCTCCCCCGGCTCGGACCAGCTCTCCGGGCGGATTGGAGCCGCCGTGGGCTCCGCAAGGGCCTCATCGGCCGCGGGGAAGCGGACGAAGACCCACTTGTGTCGCCACTCCTCCCACCGCCTCTTGCCCAGGGCGATGAAGGTGCCGGCGATGTTGTCGCGGAAGCGGAAGGTAACGGAGCTAGAGATGGCATCCCCGGGGGGAATAGAAGTAATGGCAGAAGAGGGCGACGTTCGGCTTGACGCCAATGAAGGTCTCGCAGAAGTGTTGGAAGATGGCCAACAACAGCAAGGCGTTGGGGTGAAGTTGGGGTGAAGTTGGGCCAAGCCCAGCCCATACACCCCCAACACCGCGTGAAGAAAAAGCAACATGGGCGGCACCAACCCCGCCAGCAGGAAGCACGCGAAGACACAGACATCGAGAGGCGTCAGCCTGTCCGGCGGGGCTGATGCGTGGAAGATCATGGTCCGGCCGTTCTTGTTGCTCTTGCTGGCGACGGCGTCCTACAGGACAGGGAGGTGCTCCATCGCATAGCCCGGCGGGAAGAAGGCCTGGGAAGTGCGCCACTCCTCCGAGGAGGGCTCGCACTGGGACATGCGGTCCGTCTTCTTGGCCTTGCCCTTCTTGGCCGTCCTCTCCTTGGGCGCCATCCGGGCAGAGCTTCGATGCGAGATCGGATTGGGGAGACGAAGGAAGGCAGAAGGCGAGGAGAAGAGTGGAGAAGTGGAGACGGGGCCGAGGCAGCGCCGACCCTAAATAGCGAGGGGAGCATGGGGATGCGTGACGTGCGGGCGGTTCCTATCCCGCCCGCACTAAAACCGTCACGTGTTCGCCAGGCGTGTGGTGGGGCCGCCATCACGACCCGCGCAGCAGTTACAGCTTTCGCTGGAATCGAGGCGCCTGTACTCGAGTGCTTGCCATCGAGGATGACGTCACAGCGGTTGCCACATTTAGGCAACCCGAGAACGCGCGCTGTTGGACGTCCCCGGGCGGCCACCAGCCATCAACCGCCCGAGGACGCCCAGGGGCTACTGTCGGTGTTCGGGGAACCGGGGTTCCCCATGCCCCGGGCACGCGCTCTCGGAGAGATGCCGTCGACGTCCCGGCGGTGGAAGGGCGACACCAGCGAAGACCTCGGGGAAGGAGCCTCCGGAACGCTCGGGACCACGCCTGCTGTGGGGCTCATCCCGGGAAGGATGCGGTCGTCTCGGGAAGACAAAGGTTGGCAACGTGGCACACGATTCCTGCGTCGCAGCCCGGGAAGGGTTGCTTCGCAGGGAAGGAAGGCGCGGTAGACGTCACGGACAAGACCTCCCACGCCAGCTGCCGGCCGCAGGCGTGACATCGACAAGACCCGGCACGATGTCCCCTCGGTGCAGGCGCAGCGCCCGGCGCGATGCCCGGGCCATTGACAGGACCGGACTCGCCGTCACCTCCGCTCCGGCGGGGCAGACGGCATGGAGGACAGCGCGGCGACGCGCTGCCACGAAGGCGACCGGCGGGCGCCACCTGGGCTTGGGCGCGACGCGTGCCCTGCCTTGGTGGCGCGCCCACGGCATGCCCACTTGTGGTGTCCCCTTGGCATATAAAAGGAGGCCCCAAGTCATCGTGTAGAGAGGATCCACCATTGCTAGCAGTCACACAGAGCTCTCCACTTAGACTCGGGGGTTGGACGAACTACACCTCGGGAACCCCTCGACGTGTTCTTCCCCAGCTCACGAGGGTAGTGTAGCGCTTGTTGTCTCTCTGCTGTAAACTATCATCACCACAATACATCCAGACAAGCAGGACGTAGGGTATTACGCGGCAACGCGGCCTGAACCTGGATAAATCTTCGTGTGCTTGTGTTTGAGCTCGAGGACCGAATCCGGAGTACCTCGCGCCCTCCTACCGAACAAATAGGGGGTGTCCAACATCCCCGGTGTCCGCGTACCGACACGCGACAATGATGGTACGTTATTTTGTTTTCCGGTTCTGCCCTCCCACCAAGTCACATATTACGCACTGATGCCATCGTACCGTTTCGTTTCACTTATTTACGGGGACTGTCACCGCTAAGTCAAACAGATTGAAAAATTCCCCTCCTGGACTCCGCTGCTTTCGCCCAGCGCCAAGGGGCACCTCCTCCTCCTTGAGATGCTCGCACGTCTGAGCGGCAGGAGCACGGGCGCTCCGCCGCTGTCGGGTAGAGCGGCGCGGGCTCCAGCTATGGGTACTGGGCGCTGCCCACCGTAGGGAAGTCAGGGAGCGGCCTCCGGTGACGGGAACAGGGCGTGGGCGTCCCGCGAGGGGAACGAGGCGCGGCTGCCTGAAGGGGCGAGTGGAGGACGGCCGCCGGCGGGGAAGGGTCACGGGCGGGGAGCGGAGAAGGGCCGCCAGTGGGGTGGTGGATCGGGAGCAGAGGATGGGGACGATGGTGTTGGTTGTGACGATGTGGTGGAGCTCGTGCAGCCAGGCGATGGAGAGGACAACGACCATGATGGCGAGAGGTGGAGGGCTCGGCCAGCCGGGGTCGGAGACGGAGACGGCGAGGGAGCCAGGGGAGCGTCTCCCGTGATTTAAAAAAAATATGTTCGTGTGTTGTGTGTGGGAGGACTGGAGAGAGAAAACAGAGGAGGACAGGGGGGCTGCAAAAAACCGAGGGGGTGGGAAAGGAAAAAGACCATGGGAGAGCTAGGGTTTCGGCTGGGTTGGGCCTTGGGCCGGAAGTGGCCTAGCTGGGCTACTCACCCTCTCACCCTCAAAATATTGTTCCTTTATTTTCTTTTACAAACACTTAACATAAATATATTCTATAAAAGAACGTAACATTAATATAGATTGCCAAATTATTAAATTCTGAATGCATTTCAATTGAACATTGTATTATATGGTTCCATTTTAGAAAAAATGTGTTACATGTGAAAGAGAAGGAATTAATAGGGCGTGGTGACAAAAGTTTCTTTTTTTAGTATGTCGTCTTCTAAACAAACCAAATCGACATCCGAAAAAATTAATCATAATTCTTCGGCGGAGTCAACCTGGAATATTTTGAACTTTTTAAAATTTCATGTTGGATATGGAATATGCAAACAATGCGACCTTGAAACAAATTGTCCCATGAAATTTGAAATCAAATTTCACCCAAAAATTTCAAATGGTAATCGCTCGGTATTTTTTGGTTGTCGCGTTAACCGCAAATTCAAATAACCCTATGTAAATTTCATATCATGTAGCTAAAACCTTACTATACGTACATATTCTGATGTCCCGTGGCAACACACGGGTATTCATCTAGTATATTACATCTACTGATTTTTGAGGCCCAGAAAAAATTTGCCTGAACATAATCGAATAAGCCTTGGCTTCCAACTCCCTGGGACAAAACTAACTGCGGAAACAAATCTAGAATCAAATGTCGTTCAAGACCTCAAACATTTTTAATTTTAAAAATCTGGATGATAATCTGATGCTTCATAATTTGTTTTTGAAGGATGGTGTTGCTTTCGACCGTAAAAAACATAACAAATCTGAGTACAAGGGCACACCGGTAAACACCAGATTTACAACGTCCGCATTTTGGATCAAATCTTGTGTTTCGAGGCTGCTCCAAGACAGTTAAAGGCAATGCACAGTTATTGTCATGTGGACGAATTGATGAATCTACAATGGCTACACAGGCTACAAAAATTGTAACTATCGATACATAAAACGAAGCAGTATATCTTGTCTTTTCCTCAACACATTGATAGCTTCGCACTAACAGTGGAGCTCACTACGACTTATGGTGGCCAATAGCTCGTGAAGTAGCAAATTGCATCCAAAGAGGGGCTATGGCAGATGATTCGGTTTCCGCTCCTCTTCCTCGCTAAGCTGCAACTGCCTCGGTTACAGCATGCGAAACGCCTGTGACCTGAAATGAAAATAAAAGGAAACATGACATATATTGTTCTCCATATTTTTTGGCAAAAGTAATTCTAGTCTCTTAACATAACAAAAAATAAATAAACAAGACATATAAATACCTTTGCAGCTTTGAAGAGCTCATCCAGAACTTCAGACAAAGTTGGGTGTGCATGAACAACAAGCTTGATATCCTGCATGGAGCAGACAGTTATGAGCAAATAAGCTTTAATAGTTAAGCATACTTGAATAGATAACAAATTGGCTGCCACACTGACCTGTACACGTGTTCCTAGGGCAATAGCATTTGATGCCTCGTGGATGAGGTCAGCAGCATGCAAGCCCAAGATGTGAACTCCAAGAATTTCTCCCGTGTCAGGTCGGTAAATCATCTGCAGAGAAAAGGCAGAGCACATGTAACCTTCAGGGTATAATTTCATGGCTTCATGCAACTATTGCAGAGACTCAGCATTGGTCAGTCCTTTTTGTCTATCGGAAGCACGCAACTCAACTATAAGACGTGGAAACAGAATTACCTTAGCAATTCCATCTCCTTCATTCTCCGCCAGAGCTTTTGTGTTCGCCTTAAAGCTGGTCTTAACAACACTTATTTCAAATCCTTCCTGATCAGCCTGCTCTCTCGCTTGTGGCTGTTAAAAGTTTGCGATTAGGACTTTTTTCAACTGTTCCCTCAGAATTAAACACATGATCAACTTCTATACGCCACATTTGTATCCTTTTTTATATAAGGTTGCATGATCATTTTACTTTACTGAGGAGGTTTCCATTGAATTGAGCAGAGGAGGTTAAGATGGTGGTACGAGATTTGACCTACCTCTGTCAACCCAACCATACTGATCTCAGGATGAGTGAAACAGGCAGCTGGGATGCTTAGATGATTTAGGATGTTGTCCTTCCCAGATATTTGCTCAACAACTATATTCACATAAGCAAGTACCCATCAAACAACTATATGAGCTCGCAACAAAACATATACAGAACTAGAAGTACAGAGTGAACAAATTGTCTACCGGAGATTCCTTGCGCGCTGGCTGCATGAGCAAGCATGAGTTTACCATTGGCGTCTCCAATGCAATACAAATTCGGAACCTGCACAGTAATAGATGTTTATGTCGCAATGAGTCATGCTCTGGAGATATTTTTGTTGCAAAGAAAGTCAACAGTGTGTTGGTACTATAGGAAAAACAATTCTTGTTTGTCACATGGAAATAATGTTAATAGATTTTTCATCAAAAGTAGTTGCATATCATAGATGTTTCAGTATATTTATTTATATTTTAGGAAAAAAAGAGTCAAAGGTCTGTACTGGCAGTTTGTAATGTAGCATACCACATTGCCATCTGCATCCATAACTTGCATCCGCTCGTCAACCGGAATAAAACCACGTTGTGTAACAACATTCACCTGAAGAAAAAAAATTATGCATAAATATAACCCAACTCTGTAAAATTCTGGCAGCAAACATTTTCATGTACGCACGTTTTCCAAGCCAAGTCCTTTGGTGAACGGCGCCCTTCCGGTAGCTATTAGGGCTGCATCCACCTGTGAACACAAGATTTCCCCTTTTCAGATGAAATTGAATCAAATCACACTTTTCTAGAACAAATTAAGTCATTGTAAGATAACAACAACTGTAGGGAACAGCACAAGACAATGTACTGATACAGATAATAGCACAAAGAATCTACAACAAAAGTGAGGAGAAAAGGAAGAACTCTACTGTCTTTACCTCAAGTGTTTCTTTGTGTTCCTTCGTCTTAGCATCAATCAACTCGATCAACACAGGCTTACCATCCTTTGCCGGGGTAATCTAAAGACACAGATGCTTCAAGCTGTAAATTAGAGTCCAAAAAATAGACATTGCCCGTAATGCTAAGTTGAAGTTGGCTAACCTTGCTTGCAAACACACCAGTGTGATAGTCAATTTTACGAGGATTGATAAGGATCCTCTGGGCCAATTTTGCAATCTCAGGATCAAAACCAGGCATTAATTGATCAAGAGCTTCAACAAAAGTAACCTATCCAACAGAATTGTTTGTAAATACAGGTGAAACTTCATCCGATGGCAATTAAATAGAATCATACAACACTGCATAATGCAGTTAATCCTCGCATTCTGTTATACATGTCAAATTAACCATGGCCCCTTTGACCTTAGCATCAGATTCAGATAACATGGAAAAGGCCAACTATGCAAAGCACAGTAGACCCATACTTACGTAGAATCAAATAGTATACAAGTGCAAGAGAGGTCTCTTTCTATTCAGTTTCCCTTGTTTGATCCTCTAAGCTATGTGATTACTGTACTGAACCTACATTCACAGTGGGATAGTTACTGCTGAAGATAACCAGCTGGCATGGGGCCGCGGACTAGAAAGACATAGGTTAAGAGAAGAGAATATTTGGGGCGGGAAAACAGATTTGTTCTTGCTTGATTGACTAAAAATATAGAGCATCATTCTACACTGGATACATATAGGTTTTAGGCCTTTCCTAACATATTAGATTCATAGATTTCCTAATACAATACTATTACAAAAAAAAAAGAATCCTGATCTTCCTCTGTTCGGGCACCCTGCTGCTAGTCCGCAACATCAGCATAGTCAGAAAAGTTATGCGCTGAACTGCCAATGACTAACTAGTAGAACTTGACGGTCAACTGTTTTTCAGGAATTAAAGGTACAACCCGTATCCTAACATCAAACGTCATGAAATAATATTTTACTCCCTCTGTTTCTAAATGTAAGATGTTTTAGGTGTTTCACATGTTGTCTAGATACATACTAAACTGAGCGAACATACACACTAAAAGTTGTCTAGATACATTTGTATACATGTGAATGTGGACAAAGGCTAAAACATCTTATTACACTATATATAAAAGGCTGAAGGATCCTCCTCCTGTCATTCGTCCACGTCGCTGGATTCCCCTGGCCGTTCGATCGGCGCGACGGACGGCCAGGATCAGGCCACGTCGTCCGAATTCCCGCAGAACACTGTTCATCACGATTTTCGTCCAATCACAGGCCGCCAAGTGTACCGGTCACCCCCGGTCACCCGCCGTTCAGCCGGTCGCCCCTCCGGTCGGCGGACGCTTTTCCAAAAAAACACCCCCATTTTTCGAAAATTCGCACGTAGTCCACGTTTTCCTCTGCGGTTGGACCTACACGTAAAATACACAAAGTTTAGGGACCTCCGTGCAAAAATGCCACGGGTTCGTCCCCGTCCTCTCTCGCGCGCGCGGCGGCCGAGTTCGCCGGCGCCACCGACGCCGCGCCTGCCGTCTCCGCCCCACCCCGCACGAATCGACGGCTACGTCGACCTTCGCCGTCGTCGCCGCCACCTCCTCGCCATGCGCCGCGCTCCGGAACGCCGCCAGCTCGCCGCAATCGCCGCCGCCGCTGCGTGGCCTTCCGCCGCGTTCTGCGCGTCTCCGGCGGCGCTCCGGCGACCATCCAGGGGCGGCGCCGCCCCCTCTCGCCTCCCCGCGTTCGGGCGAGACTAGCGCGCCCACGCGCGCGTGCAGGAGCGCGCCGGAGCGCCGCCGGCGAGCTCCACGCCGCCGCGGCTGGGGCGCCCAGATCTGCTGCCCTGTGACGTCAGCACGATGTCACAGGGGCCCACAAATCAGTTTTTTTTTTTGTAACAAAAAAAAATTAAATTTTTTCTAAATAATACAAAACAACAACTTTAAATATTTCCACATTTAATATTAAAAAAAAATAGCCCAAACTATCCATACAATTTTAAAATAATTCTACACATTCAAAAAAAATTAAATGCCCAAATTTTCGAATTCGAATTTTGCTCACACACACGCGGCATTGCCGCGCTCAATTACAAAAAAAATACTAAAATTCAAATAATGCAAATCTTAAAACAACAATTTAAAAAAAACTGAAATTGAAAAAAAAACTTACCTTTCAAACTACCCTTCAAAATAATACAAACAATATGTCAACAATTATAGGAAAAACAACAAACCTTATAAATTTCACGCTGTAATTCAAAATAATAATTAAAAAAGTACTAAAATTCAAAACATTCATACATACAAAACTCCAACGCCAAATAAAACAAGCGTATAAAAAAAACTTAATTTAAAAATTCGCAAATTACTAAGCCTACCGCACAAATAACCATTCTGAAGTTTAATTCGCTACAAAAAAACAGCAACAAAAATAGATGCGCTAAACTATAAATATCTCACATATTATTTCACACAAATAATGGATGCCTCAAAACCGAAAACAAATAAATATAAGCACATACAAATAATTCAACTTCAATTTCCTAAAAAAAAGCAACACAAAAAAGAGGGATGGGCTAAAATATAAATACCTCACATATTATCTCACAAAAAAAAAATCCTGGAATTCAAAGAATGCATATCTTTAAAACAACAATTATAAAAAAAGTTGAAATTCAAAAAAAAAATGCTTGCCTTCCAAACTACCCTTCAAAATAATATAAACAACATAACAACAATTATAAGGAAAACAGCAAAACTTACAAATTTCAATCTATAATTCGAAATAATAATTGTAAAAGTTCTCAAATTCAAAAAAAAAAACATACATACAAAACTCCAATGCAAAATAAAACAAACATCATATAAGAAAAACTTAGTTTAAAAATTTCCAAAATATCAAGCTTTCCCTTTTTTTTAATTAGTCTAAACTATATCCATATGATTTTGGGGAAAAAATTACATAATGCAAAACAATTTTCCCTTAATCCCAAAGTATATCCATATGATTTTGGAAAAAATAAACTACATAATGCAAACCAATAATTTTAAAATGCCCACATTATTTGTTTACTGGAAAAAAATAACCTAAACAATCCTTATGATTTTCGATAATTATAAATAATGCAAACCAGTAATTTTATACGAACAAAAAAGTTTTTTTCAAATATGTGACAATCAAAATAGTCTTTTTCCCCCTTCCTGTCTTCTTTTCCTAATTTCAAAAAACTTTTGCAAAAACTCCAATGCAAAATAAAACAAACATCATATAAGAAAAACTTAGTTTAAAAATTTCCAAAATATCAAGCTTTCCCCTTTTTTTCAATTAGTCTAAACTATATCCATATGATTTTGGGGAAAAAATTACATAATGCAAAACAATTTTCCCTTAACCCCAAAGTATATCCACATGATTTTGGAAAAAATAAACTACATAATGCAAACCAATAATTTTAAAATGCCCACATTATTTGTTTACTGGAAAAAATAACCTAAACAATTCATATGATTTTCGATAATTATAAATAATGCAAACCAGTAATTTTATACGAACAATTTTTTTTTTCAAATATGTGACAATCAAAATAGTCTTTTTCCCCCTTCCTGTCTTCTTTTCCTAATTTCAAAAAACTTTTGCAAGTTTTCAAACTCATTTCAGATTCAATTCAGACCAAAAAAAAAAATTATGTAACAAACAAAATAATCATTACATATATTTCGGAACTTTGTCCTAAATATTACGAACCTTGCATTTTCAAAATACACACAAACAAAATGTTAAAAAAAAAATAATATGGAAAAGCTAGGGGAAAAAATGCCAACTATTTTCCGTACAAAACAAATAAGTTTTCAAAATTCAAGTATGTAACAACCAAAATAATCCGTACTTTGCAACCTTTTCAAAATGGTTGCAAGAATTGAAAAATTTAACTTACACAACAACAAAATATAAAAATAGCCTTCCAAATATGATCATTTTCCGTAAACATTAAAATAATATAAATATGAATACATTTCAATACGTCAAATTTCCGCAATCTCAACAATCATTTAGGCGCAAACTCTTCGAATTCAAATAAAACTCATATTCCAACACGATTTTTTACAAAACATATTCGAAAAAAATTAAAATCCACGGGCGCGGCGTAGCCCGCGCATAGTCCCCTAGTATTTAGGAACGGAGGGAGTAACAGTTAAGATAAAAATGGCGCCAACGGTAAACAATCACTGCAGTGTTTTTTGCAGCATTCACCGAGCTTAAACAATTAGTCAGCCATTTCCTTGTACCATGATGCTAACAGGTTGTTCATTTTTAACACATTATTTACAATTTCCATTTGTTTGTCTCTGGGTAACAGTGTATGCAATATGTATGATGTAGATGTCAGACTAAATAAGATTTCTTGCACTGTCCTACCAAATTAGCAATATATTTGTAGCATGAAAACAGAAGTAACAAAAATATTTGTGTTTATGATCTAGCTAAAATGATGTGGCACTCATATATCTGGTGGCAAAATTAGCTTAAGAAATAAAATATATTAATACTTCCAAATATATGTGATCATATTGCTTTAATACAGTTGTGCTTTGCATCCAATTGATAACTGATTTCGTGATTAAACAATTAGCTATAACCTATTTATCTGTTAAGCATGTACGGTATTTATAGTCACTACACTGCATGAAACCATGCCTATTTCATAGTTAAGAGACTTGAAAGGAACACTTAAAACTAGAAACATGTTTGCTTCTAAGCATGTCTTAGGTAATTATACATCAAAGGAACTGTCCATTTACCTCACTTCCCAGAGCGGTGTATACATCACTGAATTCTAGTCCAATGTAACCACTTCCAACAATAGCTATCCAGTCGGGGACTGACTCAAGTTTTAGTGCATGATCACTGGTAAAGACAGTTTTGCCTGCATAAAGCGAGTTTTTATAAGAATAGTACATGCGAGGAAACCGAGATAGTAATAAGAAATACAATGTGACTGCAATAAACAACATCCAATATGGATCATTGGTGCTTCAAAGCATAATTCAGCCGGTTTCCCTTATTAATTGGTCAACTCTTTTTCTACTTAATAAAGAGGCAGAGCTCTGTTGTTTGCTAGGGAAAAAAGAATGTGCGCAATAATTCTTAACCAGTGTCAATTTATAGCAAGAACAGTCAGGGGAACACCTAGACCTGGTTTTTGTTTCACATGTCTTTGTTCTCAAATTTCATGGTTGGTTCATTGAATAAATGTTGATAGTTAAAAAAAGCACTTAAGCTAATATCCAAGAAAAAGAACTATGTACTTTATTAGTTTTCTTTTTTTTTCCCGTTTCTTGTCATTGACGATTTCGCATAAAGCAAAATGGTCTACGGTTGTCTTTTAGTAGTTTAGTATTTTGGATTTATGCCGCTAATTTAACACTAATACTAGGTAAAATAAGGAGCACAAATTATCCTAAGCAGGCATTAATGACAATTTCTTTGTAAACCTTTCTTTTCCTCAGGTCAATTATATCAGAGAGTTTCAACGAAAAAGTAGTTACCATCTATCTCGATACCCTTTGGAACAAAAGGAACAGATCCGGTGGCAATTATGATGTTTCTGGCAGTGATTTCGTTATCTGGAAAACCAACTTTTCCATATCGCACTTTTTGTTTCCCCTACACAGAGAGAACCAGACAAAGTTAAACTACATTGATAGCTACAGCTCGTGTACATAGAATATGTCATATATGATATATGGCTCATTCCAACACTGTTCCTAACATCTTATCTAGCAGGAAATAAATATGTGCAACTTTACATAATTTATTTGATTCTAATTTAAAAATCCAGCACCACTCTGTTGAATGGCTGATAATCGTCTGTCTTCATCCAGTAGTATATATGCAAAAAATGTTGACCAACTTTCGTAGGTGTTACAACTTACAAGTAGCACCCTATTTCAGGATACAGTCAAGTATTATCCAGTGATACCTAATAATTGCGAGCAAAGTGAAAGTTTATTCACACATCAAGATATGCTAAGTTGTCAACCCTACTTCAAATAATACAACAGTCAATCCACTCATCCTGAAAAATGTATGGTTTTATTCCAAATGCATAGATGACCTACCACAACTGTGCCAAAACCAGTCAGTATATCCACACCCAATGATTTCATTGAATTAGTTAGGTTGCTTCGGATTTTAGAAGCAAGATTGTTTGCATGGTCAGCAACAGACTGTCTGTCGTATCCAGATGATGAAACCTGTTACAAATATGAAAAATGATTAATGGAGTATCGGGCAAAAAACATCGCACAAAAATAGTTTACACTTATAACTGATGGCCCATTAGTAAAGGAAGATTGGCTAGTGAGAACTTATTTATAAACTTTAATTCAGTGTAGACCAACATAAATATATAGCAAAGCAAACACAGGCATCTTGGCTATTTCATGTTACTTAGATCTCTTGGATCTCAAAGAGTGACCAGGCAGGGGACTAGGACTGACAACCAATGCCGGTGAACAGAGAGACGGCAGCGGGGATTAGGAGGGGGGAAAGATATTGAAGAAGTTCCTTATTATACTTCCTGGTCTCTAAGCAGTAACCGTCCTCTATCGGTAGAGGCTAAAAAACCTAACATATAATGGCAAGGTAGCTAACAACATAGAATCTAAAATCTTCCAATTTCACGCGCCGAGGTGTGACTAGCCAGTCATAACTGCAGCGGAAGCCATGGCGACAGTGCCAAAGGAGAAACAAATCACTCACATAGAGTTAGGATTAGCAGAGCTCAATGATAATTCTCTAAGTACTACAGTTACCATGATCACAAGTTGAGGTGATGTTCCTTGTTCCCAGGTTAAGATAGATTCTACGAACCTGGTTAACTGGAGGATCAAATAGATGTTTCGAAAGTAAAATGATTAAACGGAGTTCATCGAGATTCCATGTGTTCTGCTAAACCGTTGCTCAATACATCAAATCAGGCGCAACAATTATATGTTCAGTGTCAAATATCACCTGTAAGCCCAAAGATTTCATGTGGTGTTCATCTTGAAGTTCCCGCATCCGACCACTGACAGCAAGGAGCGCCTTTGATGGAACACAACCTCTGTTCACACAAGTCCCACCCACGACATCCCCCTCAATTATGGCAGTTCTCAGACCCTGCATGAGTCCATTCACACAAACTCATTAGCAACGCTTCCTGATATCTACAATAACTGAATTGTTGGTTACAGAAAACTTCTGCATCCAGACAACATGGAAATATATTATGCATAGTTCTTTCATTCGCTCAAGGAAAAACATAGCAACTCGCAATAATCCCGTCAACAATTTGTTGGTCATAGGTGTCTACTAACACAAAAAAAAGTGCATTTGATTGAAAATACACACTGAATCTGCGGTTTTGCTGAAGCAAGCAGTAACTAGCAAGAACGTAACAGAATACCAAAATTTCACTATATCACACAAACTCCAGCTCTGGTGATAAGATAAGAGTATGTCTTCCACTGATAATAATCAATCTTTCATAATTTCTTAGCAAAACACAGGTAAACAACCGCACAGGGCTGCTTAAGTGCTTATACGGAACCAAACACGCATTACTGTCTAACAGAACAATAAAACAAAGGATGCAATAAATGAACAAATCCTACTTATGCTCAAGAAAAGAAGAAAAAATCTGCTGACCAGTCATCCTCTTAAATCAGATAGTAATTTTGCATCCTTGAAATGAAAACCAATTATCATAGCCTTCCAGCACTACATATCAAAAGAATTAACTACGACACAAGGCCAACAAATGTTGTACCTGCTACTACGAAACCACCAGAAAACTACTCAAATTTTAGACTTTGCAGTCAATACCATGACCATCAGACAGATGTCAACAGTCAAATTATCCTTAACCATACAAAATCAACATGACAATGCAATGGATTCCTAAACATAGGCACTCTAAGACAAAGCTCCTCTTAGGATATCATTGTATTAACCACTTAACAGGTTGTAATAGACATGAGGTCACATTGTTAACTGTGATTTATGTGCATCTAGCTGAAAATACAACATTGATCACTTCATCCATTCCTCTAATCGCAACTGAATAACATTTTCTTGCTAACAAAATTGGTCCATAACTACCACATAATTGCTAGTTCTTTAACAGGCAACAGCTTCTTAGAACAATCTAATTACAGAATCTCCTAAGATTATTGATCAGAGGAGACTGAATCCAGGCTAGGCTAATGAGATCTAGCACCAATCAGCTGAATGAAAACATAGATGTCACTGAATGTCTTGCCAAGTTGTAGCAGACCTGAAGGCGGAAACACATGCCTTGTTCAAACAAAGAAAAAATTGACGAGAATTGTTCAAACAAATTTCAATCTTTGGGTTTCCCGAAAGAAAAAAAATCAATCTTTGGGGCCGGAATACAAACCAAGGCGTAGGATTTTACCATTGCTTGGCCTCACTTTAACACAGAGCAAGCCAGTAACTCCTACCCAGTCCAAAGAAGTTATCTCTCGGTCTGCATTTCCACAGATCACGACCAGAGTGAAAGTACCCACTGCTCACCAAGCACACACGGCGAGCATACACGACAGCGTGGAATAACTGACCTTCTCTACGGCGTGCAGAGCAGCACCATGCCCACCGACACCGGCTCCGATGATGACGAGGTCGTAATCGAACCCGCCGCTCCCTGCCGCACCATTCCCCGTCGCAGCCGCCGCCAACACCTTTCGCTTGAAGGTTGCTGCCTGCGGCGAGGAGGGTAGCAAGCGAAGCCCGAAGGATTCTCTCCGGAGACCGCGGAATCGGAGGTCGGCCGGCCGGATCGCGTCGGACCTGACGGCGCTGCCGGCGACCGCCGCCGCAGTGGAGAGCGACATGGCCGCGGAGAACATGGTGACACGCGTTGAGGCAGAGCTATGGCTGCTGTAGGGGACGGTTGGGCCGAGGCGTATAAGAGGAGTCGAGGAAGGCGGAGACGGCGAGGCTGGGGAAGTGTGGGTTTTGGAGACGGGCGGACGATTCGAAGCTGGGGAAGAAGAGGGGATGACAGTGAAGGTGCTGCAAGGTAGGCCAGCTGGCAGGTTAGATTACGGATTTTACCCGCAAAAAAAATGATTACGCTCTTTTAATAGAGAATGTGGTATTTTCTATACTTCTATATCTATACTACTAACTTGATCGGATATATTAAATTTTACACGTTAAATTTCCTATCAGATGTTCCCGTCAGTGTTGAGCACAACTCAACACATCCTACGAAACGTTATTTTTGTTTTTTTCGAATCCTACTCCTATCCAGCGGATGAACGCGTGCGACGAGTGGCTGCTGAGCCGATGGCTAGCGCCGCCAGGCACCGAAGCGCTCACACGAGGCGCTGGCCCTCACCGGCTCCTGCGTCGCAGCCAAGCTGCCGGCCGGCGAGTCATCCGCCCCACCACGCCTCTTCTAGACTTCATCCCTATCTCCCTCCTATTCGAGCGCAGGGCCGCCGCCTTTCCGTTCAATCTGGCCATGGAGACGCCGATTCTGGCTTGTGGAGGGCCGGATTCGAGCTCCGTAGCTCCACATCTAGCCACGGAGGTGAAGGCCACCGGCGAGCTCCAGCTCCTCCTTCTGGTGGAACAGGACAACGGCGGCACCAAGCCTACCTGCCCCTAGCTCCGGGTCCTCCTTTCCAAACTAAAAACGAATTCCAGGCCCCCTCCTAATTGATTCGTCTCCGGGCGGCCGCCGCGAGGTGGGGAACGAGCGCGGCTTCCTGGGGAGGCGGCGCTGCCTCCTTGCAGCACCTCCATGCCGTCTCCCTCTGGTCGCCTCCCTCTGGTCGCCTCCCTCCGCCGTTACAAATCCCTGCACTTCTTCAGGTTGGACGCCTCTCGAGAGGATGTACCAGAAAAGACACCAAATTGACTCAGCGTCGATTCCTCTACACGACGCCCCCTCCTACTGGCGCATGCCCGCTCGCCCGCATGCTATAGCCCAGGCGGCCGCTGGTGGCTGGTCCGTTGACTTCTACCAAGGCGGCGCACGCACCTGCCCGGCCGCAGGCCCGCACCGCAGCGATCACGCGCCTGGCCGGGGCGCTGGTGATCCGTCCACAGCTATCAAGGCGGCGCACGCGCCGGCCCGCCCCGCAGCGACCACTCGCCCGGCAGCTTGTGGTCGTCCCGTCCAATCGTTGCCCTGATGCAGCGCTGCTCACCATCTCCTTTATGCTCGCTAGAGCCGTCACTTGCTCGACGGAATGTGTGCAAGAAACATTCTCCTATGTTCCCAGTCCTGTGAAATACAATTTCCTCGAAATAGGAAATTGCAATCTGATGTAATCTGTGCCAAGCGTTCATATAGACAGAGAAAGACCCAAGCGTTCATTGAATCTTTGCTTCACAGGTTGTTTCTCTTCATTTTTCATTGGAAAGTTGTGCAAATCTGATGCTATTATTTGGCTCCTAAGTGGATGAGAATATTTCAATCAGGCTAATATAAGTGATCTTCACGACAGGTAAATCTCTTTAACCAAGCTCATATAAGTTACTCTATGCTTTATTGCATAGCTTATCATGTTCGGCATCAGATTGAGAATACTATTTATTGCCCAAATCAACCTATAAAGGTTCAGACTAGAAATACAATTTGATTCAGAATGAGAACTTTAGTTTATCTGAACTGGTAGTATTTTGTATCAAAACAACAATACATCCGTAGCTCATAATTGAATGAAAATTTACAGTGTAAGTGCCTCTGTTTCTTAAATGATTGTCTGTCAAAAAATTTGTTCGATATTAAGGCTGTGGCCTCTTAGAGAAAGCGATTTAAACCAGCAGTTTTTTCTTTCTCAGCGTCAACCCGATATGCTTTGGTGTTTTCCAGCGCAGCCTCGGCGTCTTCGGACGCTAGCTCATGCTCTTCGTGCACTTCAGCCTCGACGTCTTCGTGCACTTCAGCCTCTGCGACCCCATCGTCGCTGTAAGGACATCCCACCCCTTAAATTGGAGTAGTCTTTGCGTTCTCCTTTCAATGATTTTCTAATGTATGTCTTGCTGTGCTAGGTTTTTGACGGGGCATGCAAGAACAATTACCAGACAGGGTGACTACTGTTGTCAACAAATCGCATAGGACTCGAGGAGTAGGCAGTGGTGCTGATTCACATGTGGTTGAATCAGACAATGCAAACATAGTTGTACTCTCTCAGGTACTGTTTTGTGTGACAAACTCAGATTGTGCAAGTCCATGGATATTAGACTTCAAGCAGCTGGTATCTGAAGATGTTTAGTTAATTATCCCCATTCCTGAGATCGGCCGATGGTCCTTTTATACACCGAGACATTGTGTTGTACAGTTAAAGTGTGTTCCAACTGTAGATTTAAGCCTCAATGAGTGTATCCGCATTGGTTCATTTTGTTATCATAATTTGCAGTCTGGTTTCTGTCTTTTCAAGTGACTTTGTAGAAGATTCTACTAAAATTACATTCAGTTGATTGATAATCACAAGGATCAGGTTTGAGTCCACCTGCATCTTGTAGGTAATTATCTCATTTTTTTTCAAGTCATCTTCAATGTCCATACGGTAGACATTAATGCATATACAGTATACATGAAGTTGTCCTTGCAACTCATGATAGGACCTTGCATTCAGTGGTACAAAGATGTTGGAACAGGGGTTATTTATAATATCTGGTTTCATTAACTTTCAATGTAGTTCATGTAACAAAGTTGGGATGCTATTCTCTGTTTAAATCTTTGAAAGTTACAAAATGAGTTTGCCTCTTTTCTTCTCTACATATATGTACTATTGAGTATTGACCATAAACATTGTGTATTTTCCATCATCAAAACAGGCACCACCATTCCTTAATATTGTGGTTAATTGAGGTACATGATTCGACTGAGCGTGAGCACAGCTTGCATGCTCATCTGCAGCAAGGTGTTCCGTCTTTTCTTTCCGTCGCCAAGAGCAACAAGTAAACCTTCAGGTTTGGATAAATTCATGTTTTCTGTGACTGCAATGAAATATTTAGTTTGATTTACCAGAGTTACATTCGGTGGCACAAAGATGTTGGAACTGGGATTATTTATAAATTTTGTTTCATTACTTTGTATAAGTCTCTTGTGTCTGGTAACTTTGTTTAATTCTATTAGAACTGTCTGTACGAAATAATATGTCTGGTGAGTTTATGAAAACATTAGACTGCGTGGTATTGAGCGATTGTATATACGTGCGTGCACGTGCACGTCACTTGATTGTAAGTTGAGCCAAGAAGAGATGTTCAAACCATGTGCTATGTTTTATATGGCAAGAGAGTTCATAATAAATTACCAACTCTTTCCGTTTTACATAACTTTGTTTTACTTGCATAATCATACATCTATACAAATTGAGTTGTGTTACGGAGCTGATTGTTGCTTTGCTAGCTAGGAAGAGATTTGGCTCTACATTGCAGCATGTAAGTATGTAACAATCGTTATGATATGATATGTTGCTTATAAGACAACTGCCCAGCTAGCATTTATGATTTCTTTGCGGATTTTTCGACGGTGTACATAAAATTTCATGAACACTGTTATGAATTCTATGCACTACTAAACAGAGCAGGCAACCTATCTTTACAACTTCCTCTGCTTAGCGTAAAAAAACAAAAACTTCTGAGTTAAATGTGACTTAGAACTAAAAGTGGATACTACTTTGACCTTAGCTTCGAATGAAGGTTGAATTGTAATATTTGTAACTGAAAATACTCTAATTTTGTTCTTTTTAGAATTTTACGTATATTAATCAATTGTATGCTCGTGCGTTGCACGTGCACGTTCACTAGTACTATTAAAAAAGCAAACTTGTGTTGTGCTGTGTTGATACATTAAATCTGAGCCGTCCCATATTAGATCAACGACTCAAATCGCTCACGTCCACTTTTTACTGGTTTACCCTCCCACGAAATCACATATTACGAGCAAAATGCCATCATACCTCTTCGTTCCTTTTATTCTTCTAAGAGCTACTGCAGGGATAAGAATCCCCAATTTGAGCTTGCCGGATACGCGGCCTCGGCGATGGGGACGCAGACGGGCGCGGCCGGCCAGCGGGGTGAGCGGTCGAGGGCACAGGCGAGCACCGGATCGCGGCCTCGGCAATGGCTACGAGCGCGGCCGGCCAGGCAGGATCTCCGCGACAGTGACGGGAGCGGTCGAGGGCATGCGGTACCGCCTTCGCAGCATTGGACTCCGCCTAGGCTACCATCGGAGCAAGAAAGGCCCAACTGCGGATGCGGAGGATGCGTGTTATAGGGAAAACAAGTTCTACGGATGTCACAGCAACAGGCGCCAGAGATCCCGACATCGGCGATCGGACCCATATCATATCTTTCCACGCGCCGCCCCGGTACCCCGCAACCATCCATGGCCCTCACCGCAGCGCAACACCCGGAGAAGAGGCCTTGGCCCAGGACTCGGCATCTGCGCTATCGCCGCGGCCGCGATTGTTGTTGCCGGTGAGATGCACGTGATTACTAACACGGTCTGATCCCTTTTGGGAGTCCCAGTCCAACGAAGGTGCTGACCCACCCGTTCACCGGTAGCCCGCTCCATCAGCTGGATTCCTAAACGTGGCGAATTCTCTTGTTTGGAGCTTGTTCTGATTCAGGTCCATGGTGGATGCAGCGATGAAAGAGGTTACTTCACACTGTTGCAGGCTTGCAGCGATGATTGAGCAGGAGCCTTTTGCTTGTTCACTTAAATTTCTCGGTTTCTTCCATGTCCCTCTTTAGATGGTCATCGCCGATGGTGACAAGTTCTTGCCTGCAGGCTGCAGACTACAACCTATCTTAGTTTAATGCGGAGCAATCTAGAGCACGGACAAATATACAATGCATAAGCTTGTTAGTGCACGGATTTTTAATAAGTACGGAGTACATATCTTGATTCCTGAGCACATTGTTGCCGCACTGAATTAACGACCTGGAGCTGTTTGGTTACCTCAGCTAATTTCTTATTCCTGGCTGTTCACAGCATTATATTTATACTATTTTTTCTCCCGTATGACCCAAAAAAAATATAATATGTAGATTTCTTCTTTTTTTTATATCCAATAAGTGGTGATTAGAGAAGATGGTGGAAACCAAATGTTTTGTGTGATTTGATAAGGTATGATGCATTTTTTTTCTACATATAGTCTGTCTAGATCATGTATTCGTCGTCGTCGACGTCTGATAAATTGCCCCTTTTAATTGTGAAAACATGCGTTGCACGTACATGTCAACTAGTATTGATCAAAGAAGAATACCCGTGCGCTTCAGCGGGAATTTTTAAAGAGACTAGCATATTACCCTTCCGCCTCAGACAAAAGGGTCGAACTGTTCGACCCTCCTGGATATGTTTCCAACGGTTTGATTCCGGGGGAACCTATATATCCCAAACGTTCCCATCTCTTGAGCTCGTTTCTCCCCGCCATTGTTGACCTTTTGGAGCTTGTTTTTTCTCTATTCCTCCATGATTACTGTCTCCAATTAGAGGGAAACGAGAGAGAATATCTAGATCCATTCTCCCACCAATCCAACTATTTTCTTAGTGAGGGAAAGCTTTTGGATATAGATCTTGGAGATTCATTTGTTGAGTTCATCTTTATTCTTCCTCTCCTCTCCCTACATAGAATTAGTGCTTTTGGTGGGATATGAGAGTGAATGATTTGAGCACTTCTTGTGTTCTTACCCATTGCATTGGTTGCATTGGTTTGAGTTCTCCACCCTGATACGTGGAAGTTGAAGTTGAGAAGTTTGTCACTCTTGGGTACATGGAGTGCCCTAGACGACCGTTGTTGTCTCCATGGCTTTGGGAACCATCGATACTTGTTGGGAGCCTCCAATTGAGTTGTGCAGCGTGCCTTAACATCGTGATTCTTGTGAAGCGTGCCTCATCCTTGTAAATGTTTGGTTACAACCTCAAGGGCAACATACAATGGCTCGTGCCACTCCACATTGGTCACGAAAGAGACTACGATGTGCCATTGACGGCTATACGGGGATTACTTTGTGACTCCGCACCGCTCCAACAAAGACTAAATTCCATTGGGAAATGAAATACAAGATAAATCATTATCTCCAAGTGTCTCAGTTATTTCTATACCCGACCTTCTTGCTGACGCAATTTACTTTTGTATAGCCATCGAGTTTCAAGTAATATATCTTGCTATCACTTGGTTATTTATCTTGCCTAACATAAGTTGTTGGTGCACATAGGTGAATCTACCTTGTTTAGGTTTTATACATGATAAATTAAATGCTAGTTTTATTCCGCATTTATTCAAGCCTATCCTTATTATGGCAATCTCCTATTCACCCCGCTTTAGGCGATATTCATGTCCTTTCAATGAGGAGTGGGAAGCATAGAGGGATCTTCAAGATCGAATTCTAGATTGCCTTATTCTTCTGACAGAATAGCTCTGCTTACATTGCTTAATATGACTTTCTTGATTTCGATCAGACATGGCATGTAATGGCAGTGGTGGTGGCTCTAGGCCTCGACTCCCTCCTCTATGTTCGACGACGTGGCAGCCTGTTATCGTTTACCGCGAGGGGCAAACATACAAAGATACTCCCTCCGTTACTAAATGTAAGATGTTATAGATGTTACACATGTTGTCTAGATACATACACAAATGAGTGAACATACACATGAAATGTGTCTAGATACATTTGTGTACATGTGTATGTGGACAAAGTCTAAAACATCTTATATTTGGAAACAGAGGGAGTACAAATTCACAACGGATTACAGAAAAAAAGGCAAAGTAGTATCATAAGTTTTTTGGGACTAGTATCATGAGTGTTTTAGGATTACAACCCATACGAGCCAATTAAAACACATAAATCTTCAAAATAACACACTATTTTTTGTAGATAGCACACTTCTCCCCCCTTTGGCATTGATCACATAAAAACTTTCATTTGAGAATTGTCAAGACTTGTTCCTCTTTCTCATTCTGTTTTATGACAGGTTCTGTTAACTGCTCGTCTTATGTTCAGTTGATGATGCAGACTCATAATGAAGAGCGGGAAGCACATAGGGATCTTCGAGATAAAAAATCTGGATTGCCTTGTTTTTTGCTGAAATATCTTAGCTTCAATGCTCAGTATGGCTTTCTTGATTTCAGCTGGACGTAGCCTATGATCGTAGCGGTGGTGGCTATATGCCTTGACTCCCTCCTCAATGGTCAACGACACCATGGCAACTGACTATCGTTCAACGCGACATGCAATAGAGGGAGAGGCAAGCATGGAGGGTGAAGGCGTAAAATGGCGAGACCCGCGTGGGAGATTGAGAGCTCGTGTCAAGAGAGGAAAGAGTGCCCACACGAGAGGAATCAAGAGAGTTTTTTTTCTCGCCGGTAATTAGAACCGTGAATTGCGCTAGCGAAAAAAAACTGTTTGAACGATAGTACAACATTGAGAGATCTGGATCTTTGGATTTGATGATTAAGGGTGGTGATTATAAGTGTATCACTAATGTTACATCATTGGAGAATCATGAGATCAGTGGCGGACCCAGGATTTGGATATGACCGGGGCTAATTCCTAATGCAAAACCGTGAGATTCTTTTTCTACTTCTTATCCCTTCCAAATAACACAATATATCAGTCAAACCACACCACAAATGCGAATTGACGTATTATTTGGAACACAAGCTCAAAGACTAACCAAACGACAATACGAAATCACAAAACAGGTATGGTAGCAAAATTGCATAATCACGACGCATCATTTTAGTACCTACATAATGAAGATTTGCTTGGATCCTAGCCTGTCAATTCCTCATCAACGCTAGGAGAAGAACCGGAACCTACAAAGCGAAAAGATAATTAGAAAATAGTATGATTCATGGTACAGAAATTGTATTAGTAAAAAAAATCATATCATCTTCGATCGATGCTTGAAAATATGTGACGCTCCAACATATCATCCAATCATCATTAATGTTTGTCCCATTCATCTTCTATGTAACCGGATTGGTACGAATCAGTTAATGCACCATGAACTAAACCTAATTGTACTTGACTTGTATTCGAATAAATCAAACGGGTAATTTACCTATGGGCAAAGAGAGCAATAAATCTGCAGTTGAAGGGCAGTGGCGGACCCAGGATTTGGATATGACCGGGGCTAATTCCTAATGCAAAACCGTGAGATTCTTTTTCTACTTCTTATCCCTTCCAAATAACACAATATATCAGTCAAACCACACCACAAATGCGAATTGACGTATTATTTGGAACACAAGCTCAAAGACTAACCAAACGACAATACGAAATCACAAAACAGGTATGGTAGCAAAATTGCATAATCACGACGCATCATTTTAGTACCTACATAATGAAGATTTGCTTGGATCCTAGCCTGTCAATTCCTCATCAACGCTAGGAGAAGAACCGGAACCTACAAAGCGAAAAGATAATTAGAAAATAGTATGATTCATGGTACAGAAATTGTATTAGTAAAAAAAATCATATCATCTTCGATCGATGCTTGAAAATATGTGACGCTCCAACATATCATCCAATCATCATTAATGTTTGTCCCATTCATCTTCTATGTAACCGGATTGGTACGAATCAGTTAATGCACCATGAACTAAACCTAATTGTACTTGACTTGTATTCGAATAAATCAAACGGGTAATTTACCTATGGGCAAAGAGAGCAATAAATCTGCAGTTGAAGGGGATGGAGCGACGAAGATACAAAGGGCAGAGCACCGGCTCTCGAATGGTCCGGTGGCGGCGTTTTGGCGTGGGCAGGGACGAGTGCGTCTTCATCGGCCGTCATGGCGGCGGCGCAATCAAGTCGAGGAGGGCAGGCGGCGCTGGCCGCGATTTGGTCGAGTTCGCAATGCCGCGATCGGAACACCAACAGTCGAACAGTTACACGAAGAGACCCAGCCTTTTTTTTCCGGGCGGACGCGAACAAGTCCATGTGCGAACGAAGCATCTGCGCTAGTGGATTCCTTATTCGCTACCTTGCTGGGCTAGGAAAATTAGCCCCGTTCACCCTGGGCCAAGGACACGGGCTATGCTTCTCCTAGTCCATAATTTCGATGAAATTAACAAGAGCAGTACATGTACTACATGGACCAAGACCGGGGCTGTAGCCCGGGCTGCCCGGGGCCCAGTTCCGCCCCTGCATGAGATGTTAGATGCAACAATGCAGATCTGAACATTTTTCCTCTTCTACCACTCCCATGGTTGCCCGAAACAGTAATCAACGTCCAAACCGTGTCAATCGTTCCGACCCCACTCTTTTTGCATCAACCATCCCCCAATTACCTTCTCGAAAACGAGAGGGGGCAAAAGGGGGAAAGGCGACGCCAAGGCCGCGAGAAGCCAGGGCGAAGAAGGGCCGCGGGGGAGAGCTCGTCGATGGTGGTTAGGGTTTCGCAGCCCGCGCCCTTGACCCACTGACCAAGCGGCCCGGCGCCAGAGAGCCTCCTTCTTCTCCTAGGCAGCACAGAGGCTCCCGCCATCTCTAGGTCGGCGGAGGTGAACACGGCGCGATGGGGGAGCAGGAGCAGCGGGAGGCCGAGGCCGGGGGCGAGGCTCCGGCTTCGGCGGCGGCGGCAGCGAACAGCAGCAGCATGCAGGTGAGGTCCCCGCACTGCTCGGTTGCTCTGTAGGGTTCTCGAAGCTTCTGTTGTTGGTGAACTAGATGTGTAGATCCACTAGCGGCTGGCTGTTAGCCTAACCTGGGTGCTCGTGCTTGCGTATTGCGATTAACTCGCTGCCGCGATTGGGCGCAGCGGGTTTTGGAAGGAAGCTGCTCGATTACGTCATGTGGATAGGGGAGGTGGGAAGTTCATTCAAGCCCACACGTGCCCTAGATCCAAGTTTAATGCTTTCGCTTATCCAAGGATTGGGTTACCTTATTTCTAATTTGACGCGCAAGGGAAGTTACTCTGGTGATGATGACGAGGAGGGAAAGTTACCACTTAATTCACTGTCCGCTGTGTCTGCTGAACTAACTAACTACACATGCTTAACTGTAAGGCTACTCCGCCTGACCTTCTCCCAGTGAACTGAATGCTGCTAAGAGGGGAGTTTGGGCCTAATCTGACTTCCCAGCATACTTTTTGCATATTAAGCGAGAGTTTTATTCATCCACCCTTCTTTTCATACATGAGACTGCAAACAATGTGGCACACAGCCATTCTTTCCTCTTCGCACCCGAGACAGAAAACAAGACCACACACAATCTGCGACTCTCCTTAGTCAACCACTGTAGTTATGTATTGGCCTTAGATGCAGATTGCATGGAAGGTGAAGGTTCTGTGCATTGTGGCCCGAGAGATTCATATTCAATTTTTTCATGGCAAACATTTACGTGTGTTTACATTTTTGTATGTCAGTTTTGAGGGCATCATTGGTTGTTTGACAAACTATCTCAACTTACTTACTGGCTGAGTCGTCACCTTTGAATTCAGTAGTTATGTGCTGCTCCTTTCTTAGTGATTTGCGTGTTACCCTAGTTGTTGGTGCCTTGTTGTGTGGGGGGGGGGGGGGGGGGGGGGGGGACTGTTTTTAGTGAGGGAGATCAGGTAGGTGTGATATCTTATTTGCTACTTCCTGGAATGAAAGTACAGATCGTGTAGATTATTCTACAACATCGAGGTGCATTTATCTTATTACTTCTTTTGCTGGTGTCAAGTTTGAACCCCTAAATTTTTTCTCAAGCAGTTTTCCATTTCCATGTAATGCCAATCATGTTCCAACAGTACTTACTAAATTGACAAGTGAAAGCACATGCCGCACTGTTCCAAGGTATTAGTTAAAGAGCACACGATTCAGGTTCAAGTATTTATTTTTCCTGGAGATGACCACACTAAATACTCGTGTTCCATGGTTTAGGCTACATTTGTTCTTCCATATCCATCTGTCACTATGTTTTGTGTGTCTTCTTGGTGATATCTTTTATTTAAGGATTTAAGCAATAAATTCAGATGAGTAATCTGCACTGAATCTATATCCCTGTTCTGACCAAGTTCGACTTCAGATGATGAAATAGAAGCATTTTTGACTGCCATTCTACTTGGTAGCATGTAAGAAAAAGTGAGTTCGTTTTTGTTGCAAGGTAGAATCATTCCAAAGATCTGCCCAAAAGAGGTCATCAGATCATTCCCAATCGTGGCCGAGCAATTGATCTGAACTGCTGAACATATCTGCACTGGATATCCTTTGCCATTTGAAGCACACGAATTGTGAACTGAAATTACTGTAGTATATTTTCCAAAGAAAACTCACCGAGGATATGCCGTGTCCATAGAACCAGCCCTATGCTGGCGCATGTACTTCTCTGTGTTCCTTTCGATCTTTTCAGTAACTCGCTCTCAGCGAGGGTCACTGGTTTACATATTGTTGGTCTCTTTCAAAAGAAGAGAGCATATAAGACCTTATGACAACCTCTGGTGTCTGTGTTGAGACTTGAGAGCATTCCAGAACATCTTGTAGCACTTGCTCTGCCAGTCAAGGGATGGCGATGTTGATAATTGTATGTTGCTGCTCATTTGCTAATCAATAATCCCTGACCAGTTGAGTCAGTCAATCACACTCTGATGGGTCACAAGTATAAATTGATCACCACATTTCTTTTACCAGTCCACTACATTGATACCTAGCAACAGCAAAACAACCTGACATGCTGCTAATTTGTGGGTAGCTCTAGTCGGTTAGTGAGATTGCTTTGTGCTTAGAATCTGGGGTGCTCCTAGTCTTATATAGAAACTGGGAGAGGAAAACGAATACATGGCTGTGGAGTGGTTATGGAAATGTATGATAGTTGTGAGTTGTTCGTAAACCAGGTTTGGCGGGCTTACGTCACTCGATAACAAAAAATGATGATCATGACCTGCCCATCATCACACCCAAGGGCTGGAATATGAATACATATGTGGTTCAAACTCAATTACAACCAAGAAATTTTGATGTTCATGGTCTGTAGCTGATGCCCAAACCATAAGTATGCAACAATTTGAAGTGCTTTGGGCTCAAATTTTGAAGTTTGTAAGGATGCAAATTGAATATGATGTTTCAAATAGAAAAAGTCTAGCGCCTTTTCTTTGGAGTAACACACTGTAAACTGGTATCAGGCTAGTACTGTCTAGATTGCGTCCTATTTTGTTGCACAGCCGCCCTATTGTTGAGTAAGTCCTTCTTAGTACTTCCTACTAACCAACTTTTAACCAAGATGTTTACCCCTGCTTGTATCTATCAAGGAAGTTTTTTTTTAAAATTCCGTGGGCACATCTGTGAAGGAAGTTTAACGTATCTCATTTCTGTTTGTATGTATATTATTATCACATTGTGTAAGTAAGGTATCAACTTCTCGTGATTCTTCCAGCGTGTCAAAGTGTACCGTTTGAGGGATGGAGGGAAATGGGATGATCAGGGCACAGGGCACGTTGCAATCGACTACATTGAGGTATGAGTCAATATGTTCCTTTTGACTACCTTAAGGTATACATCAGTATGAATGGTACCTTTATGTCTTATATATGGTTGTAATAAGTTAAATTTTGTGCTTTGTCCACTTTATTTTCTGTTGTCTCAGATAAATGTAGTTTGTCTGCTGTTACATTTAATTTTCAATTGCGAAGCCTACCCAAAGGGGGGGGGGGACTGGCAGCTTAGTATAGCCTTTTGCCTTATCTCCCCAAAAGGGTTAATCGAGAGCTGCTACCTTTCCTTCCTTGTGTTTATATGGTGTCCAACCTCTTTTGAACTATTTGAATAAGCTCACACAGCCACCGGTAAGCCATTTGGGCCAGCACAACAAATGGGCTGGTGCTATAGTTACCTAGTCAACTTAAGTGTAAATTATGTTGCTTGCTAAGGTATTTAGGGGTGGTGATTATTGAACAATATGCTGTGGTCAAATATATCAGTTCAAATGAAACCTTAAACATGAGTTTTATATATAGCATGATGTAGACGCATGGTCCTACTATATGGCACCATGGTATTCGAAACGTAGTTACCAGTTTGTAGACTTACATTTTGTTTGGACCTTAACTGGGTCAATTGTGGGTTGAGTTCAGGGTTCAAAAGAACTTGGTTTGACTGTTTTGGACGAAGAAGACAACGAAACACTGCTTGTCCACAATATTACATCTGAAGATATCTACAGAAAGCAAGAAGGTCAATGATTGCACTCACTCGATCAGTTTTGAGCTAACCATCTGTAGCCACCATTACGTGACTTGTTGTACCTGTTTTCTTCATTAGAAACAATCATCTCATGGAGGGATCCAGAAGCAGCAACAGAATTAGCATTGAGCTTCCAGGAAGCTGCAGGGTGCTCCTACATATGGTAGTTCAAGAAAAGGAACCATAGTGTAACTACCGCATTTCTACAGCTGTTGCTTATTGATGTCTTATTTTGTATTCTTGGTGGCTCTCTGCAGGGACAACATCTGTGATATCCAGAGAAACCTTCAGTTTAGTAACCTTGGTGGTGAGTTTCTTAAAACCTGCTGCTCTTCACATCATTTTTACATTGTCTTACTTTAATCATGTCCTGCAGCTCTTGAAGTTGGTCCTCGCCCTGCGTCGGAACATCTAGAGGCCTCTAGAGTATTGCATTCACATGGTAGATCCCATTTTGCTAAATAAGTGTTACACTGCTTAAACTTCTAGCCAAATTAACCATTGCTGCTTGGTATTCTGTTATTGTAGAAGACTTCCGGAATCAGTTTGGCTTAAATACGTGTTACAGCATAATCTAAAATCAGGCGCCATCTTAGTAGAATTAGTGACATAAGCTTCCAGAATCAGTTTTGCAATATTAATGTGTCAGTTGTAAATTTATGCTCCCATTGCTCTTATTAAATATTTGAAGGACTTGCTGACATATGATTCGATCATTGTAAGTCCTAAAATGTAGTTCATGTTTCAGAGTCGTTTTGTTTTATTGACGAAGTGTAAGGGCATATACCATGTAGTCAACGATGTACACTATGTCCTTAAATAGCCTGGGGCTCATGCTGAATAAAACATGTGATCAAGAGACATCGAGTGCAAAGAATGAAAAATAACTTCCCTGTAAGAGCTTCTCGAACACAGTCAGATTTGAAGAGCTTGTCTGAATGCACACTTATCCAACTCGACCCCGTCAGGTTTGAAGTGTTTTAGTTCAAATGCCCTGTTGTACGAAGGGGTTAAGCCGGGTTACAGGCAAGCCCCCATGCACATTTTTTTGAGGCAAAACTATAGTATTTACAATTACTGCTCTTCCACCGTCAATTCCTGAAGTAACCACTTAGAATCCACTAGATTTGAAGAGCTTGTCTGGATACACACTTACCCAACTCGATCCTGTCAGAGTTCAAGGTTTAGTTCAAATCCCTGTCTATCCGAAGGGATTGAGCCGGATTACAGTCAAGCCCCTATGCACATTTTTTAAGCGAAATTCACAATATTTACAACCACTGTCAATTCCTGAAGTGACCACTGAGAATCCAGAAAAGCTTGAGAGTTAGAGCTATCATACTGTCTTATCGGGCCTCATTTGCCATGGACCTTTTGTTTTCTTTGGATACATCTCGATTTCTGTTCAACACTATTTTACTCTGAAAGCGCACGCTATTCCCTGATCCTCGGTAACAAAGGCGTTCATTCAGTTGTTTTAGACCTTGATGAGTAGCTGCACACCTGGTGTTCCCTAGATAGCAGTCTTTCCGTTGAACTGTTGTAACTAATTAAGTAATTATGGATTTCCCTGCAGACGAGTCTTTCCGCTCTATTAATGGTGAACTGAGGGAGCTTCCACCTGTTGAGTTGTCCAATCTTCCTTTGATCTTGAAGGTTGGATTTATTTTGTACTCTTCTCATGTACAATTATTCATATCATTTTTATCTATCATGAACTGAGCAACATTTGTTTTTCCCTTTTCTTTGGGTTCTACTACTATATATGTTCTCTTTTTAACAGTACATCGCGACACTAGTAATTTGAGTGCTGTCTTGTCTTGTGGGATTCGTGCTTTGCCTGTTCATTTATTTAAAGTTAAACCTTGGATATTTGCTGTAACTACTGTGATGTTTGCTATAACTAAGATCAGGAATTCAGGACAGTGCACATGTCCATTAAATATTTTTGATAACACTAAGATACTTGTGGTTCAAAAAGGCGTTTGCCTAGGCGCGCTTAGGCACGCATAGGCGCAAGGCGTTGGCCAAACGCCTAGCGCTTAATCACGCATAATCACCGCATAATTGCGCATAGGCGTGCGCTTTGGTCAGAAAGGCGCAAGGCGCTGGCAAAACGCATAATTAACGCCCAGCGCCTTTTTGAACAATCCCTTGTTGTATTCATTTATTTAATGGTTTACAGCTGAGCACTTGGATGACTTGTACTATCTGCCACAAAAACATCTATTTACTGTTAAAAATACCGCTCCTGCAGACTATATTGGAGGGTGGCATTACAGATCAAATGCGTGTGGCGGAGTTGATAACACAAGATGTAAGTTATCTAATCTTTGTTTTATTGTGGCATGGTCTCATCTCATGTACCATAGACTCTTGATTTCATTAGCCCATGTACCATTCTTTAGCAAAACACAAATCGTTTATTCATCAACGTTAAACTCATCCTTGCTCCACGAAAGAATTGTGTGGTTGGGAAGCTCACCTGTCGTGAGAAAATAGAAACAAGAGTGGAATGATCTCTTGTGCTATATGGCCTGCTGTTAGGAGACCGTGTACTGCACGCAGCGTTGTTAGTGTGTAGTATGCTCACGGTTTTTAAGGGGGTAAGGTGAGGCGTCCCACCCCCTTTTCCCCTTTTAAGCGCCTCAGTTTCTCAAAAGACATGGGCTAGTTGATTTAATTATCTATAAAAAGTAACATAAGTGTACCACATGTTCCATAAGGTAATAACAATTAGCAACTATAAGTTCATAGCGTGAAGGACATGCCTGGCGCAGTGGTGAAGTACTCCCCACTTGTGCCAAGAGGTCGGGGGTAAGGCTTGACTCGTATAATCCTTCCCCAGACCCCACCTGGTGTGGGAGCTTCTAGAACTGGGTCTGTCCTTTAACTATAAGTTCATAGCGTAGTCCTCAAATTATCTTGTGTAGACGATGGAACAATGTCCCAGAACTTCTTCATCCTACTTGTCTACATATTGCTCCATAGCTGTAACTTCCTCGTGTTTAAGAAGTTGCACATCTCTTTCGTCATTTCGATGATGATGGTTCCATTCTCCCTTTCTTGGATATGATTTTTCCTGCCCAACATGAAGTCTTGAACTAGTCTGCTTACGAATTCTCATTCTTTCAGCGTGACTTTTTCCCGAAGCTGCTGGACATTTTTAGAATGTGCGAGGATTTAGAGAATTTAGATGATCTTCACATGATTTTCAAGTTAGTCAGGGGAATCAGTAAGTACATATTGTGTAGGTATATGCTCAGTTGCTCACTAGAATATTTTAGACTGCTGTTTACTCTAATTTTTGTTGTGCAGTATTGTTAAACAGTCCATCAATCTTTGATAAGATTTTCTCTGATGAGTTTATTCTCGACATCATAGGCGCCCTTGAATGTACGATTTATCCTCCGTCCTTTGTTGCTTCATCTGAATTATATATGATTATTCTTAATTCGAAGCCTGTGAAGCTGCTTCATCTTTCTTCTAATTTTAGTGAGTTATTACTTGTCCAGATGATCCAGAGGTAGCCAAAGTGCAAAAGCATCGCATTTTTCTGAAGGATCATGTATTTTTCAAAGAGGTATGATGTTCGTTGCACTCCCTAGCCTATTGTGAAGAAATTATTCTTTAATATAAGCTTGTTCCGTCCACAGGCCATACCAATTAGAAACGTTTCTGTGGTTTCGAGGATACATCAAACATACAGAATAGGCTATCTTAAGGTCAGTCACATTTTTTCGTGATTGGTTTTTGTTGATACTATTTTTATTTGCATGTTTTACAATTGTGCTCATTTTGGTATCTGCAGGATGTTATATTACCCCGGATATTAGATGATGCCACTATGGCAAGTCTTAACACAATGATACATACGAACAATGCCGCTGTTAGTGTTTCAGCCTTCACCTATGTTGATATTGCCTCATTAACATCAATCTATCTTTGTCACATGTAACTTAATAATGTGTCTGTAGGTTATTTCGTTGCTAAAGGACGATGCTTGCTTTATCCAAGAATTGTTCTCTAGGATGAGATCGCCAAATATTTCTTTGGAATCAAAAAGAGAATTGGTGAGATATTCATCACATGAAATATCCTTTTCATTATTGGATCTGTTCACTGATAGAGATTATTATCAACCCCTTAGCAACACATCTTTGCTACAATGGAATAATGATTTAGTTTGGGCACTGTAATAATGTAGTTCACAGATGTGGTTTTCCCCTCGATTAGTCAGAGAAATGCTATATTTATCATTGTTGCATTGATGATTAAGGACCGAAATCTGTTGATTTGAGTTATGTTGATGCACTGGTGATTTTTTTCAACAGTGGGACTGCGGTTGACTGCTGGTTAAATTTGACCAGTTTATTTTCTGTAGGATGTTGGAGTTCTGTGTCCTTTGTAGGATTTAGAGGAATTCAGATAGCCACTGCACAGTTTTGTGATTTAACATGTGTTCTGGGGCACACGTAGCCTTGTGCTCATTGCCAGTTTTGGGAACCACCGCATTATTTGCAGCGTATGTTGTTTTCAGATTAACATGATCCAGATGATGTTTGCTTTTACATGTACATAGCTGCTGCAGTTATTGGAGTGTGGAGTTTCAAGTAGTTAATAGTCTGCGTCTTTTCTATTGACAAGGCTAATAGTATTTCTGGTCTTTGCAGGTCCGGTTCTTGCATGAGTTCTGCACTCTTAGTAAGAGTTTGCCGCTTGTTCAGCAACTACGATTGTTTCGGTATGTACTTGCTTGCCTTTTTTTCTTTCCTTTTTCATCCTATGTCCTCTGGCTGCACTGCACATGCATAATAACACAACATTGCCCTGGTAACGTGCCAATTATTCGAAGATGCAAACTGTGATACTGATACATGGCCATGACCCATGTCTCTTGCAAAACTAGTAGAAATAGGGTTTTCTTTGCGCATGATTTGTCAATTCTGCAACCCTATCTCAAATAGTTCTCGTATAAGCTCTCTTAGTTCTACACTTCTACAACTCTTGTTTCGTTGTGTGGCTTGCTGACGCAACTCAAACCAAGGGATAGTTATGCAAGCATCAAATGGAGCTGAATCCCGGTTTAAGCTGCTTGTAAGCCTGTAATATTCAATTCAATGAGTACATTGCACATGCTCATTGCAATACTCAGTGTAAACACTGCTGATGTACCGTTGATGACCATTACTACTATACCCAAGGATAGCTGCAGTCGCACAGCAGGTAGGGGGATGCGAGGAACATATAGGTTAGAGGACAAATGAATGAGACTAGACAGAATAATGTCACATTGCGTGCCTATGGAATTATGGATGAGACGGTTCCTCACTTTATTATAGATGGCCAGCCCCTAACCATGGAATCAAATCCTACCTTTCTTAAGTAATGGTATCATGTCTGCTTATGGATGGTGCTGCTAGCTGCTCCTATGCTGTAATATTGCAGCCACTGCCACTCGAATAGGAGCGGCTCTGCAGCACAGCGCAGATCCTTGGCCACGCTCGAAGTGCCTCTATCACTGTGTCTTCCCTTAGCTCCTTGTTCAGACGTTGGACGCATACCCGCATCTGTGGAAGGGTTTACGGCCCGTTGCATGGTCTGCCATGGAAGAAGAAAATTAAGCAATTGTTATCTGTCAACATTGCCTGGTGCTGCAAAAGATCAATGGATCAAATTACGACTGAAGATCAGTCACATTTTCTTGTTTTCTTAACACCAGCTGATTAAGCGGCCTTCTAACCGCCTAACTGGTGGTTGACACGTTAATTTGCACAACCGGCTCTTCTACCTGTGTGCCCAGCTAAACTTATTAATCTGATTGTTCGTAATTACCTGAATGGGAAGGGTACTTTGTCCATATGTCATCTAGTATTTGGCTCAGCATTCCTAGTCTAGATCATTGTTTGCCGTGTTAGTCATGCATTTATTGTCTGTAGCATTTTGTGAAATTGGACAACACTGGATCTTTGCCAACCATTTGACTGAATGCTTGAGTAAAATTGTTTATAAACAAGACTTACTGCAGCTAGATGTCTCAAGTTTAACCCTCTTATCCTGTCTTCTTTTGCGATAGTCTATGATACTGGTGTGCCTGAGCTGGCGATGTCATTATATGCACTCTCTGGCAGCTCTATGCTTTATCTCGCTGTCATTTAGCTTCAGATTTGCCGAAAGATACCTTGTAATAATATGGGTCTGTTATTCACATTTTCTATATGTTTTTTTTCACGTTCTGTGTGCAAGATGGTCATTCCCTGTAACAGTATGCATCAACCCTATCTACTCTGCTAATCAGTTTGATGACAAGCTGCTGCCTTTTTGCAAAGAAATTTGTTACTTAACTGCAAACTTTGGATTGAAGCACAGGACTTCCGGCTAGAAATTTATTAGCTAACTATCTATTTTCTTCAGGGATCTTTCAGCTGAAGGTGTATTTGAAATAATTTCTGATGTGTTGCAGAGTCAAGACAGAAAAATTGTTTCAGCTGGGTATGTATGAAGCTCTTTTGCTAAATCAATCTCTCATTGTTGATGTAGCTCGTTTTCTTCTAACTTTTCTTTGCATGTTATTTGACCAATGCAGGACGGATATCGTTATACTTTTTCTTAATCAGGACCCTAACCTACTGAGGTCATATATTGTCCAGCAAGAAGGAAATTCTCTTCTTGGACTTTTGGTAAGTTGCAGCTTCTTTGAGGTCTGCAGTATTGTATCCAGCAATTAATATGCTCAGGGTGTTCATTTGTAGTTAGGGCTTGTTTGGTTCAAAGGAAAAGTGGATAAATAACATAGGAATAGGAAATTTTCCTACGTTGGCACTATTCATCCGTTTGGTTCAAAGGAATTGAACAAAGGAAAAACATACAAAATTTCCTTTAATCCTAGTTTCAAAGGAACAACACAGGAATTTTGCAATCCACTTGAACCTCCTTTTCAAATTCTTAGGTACGAAAAACGAGCCTGAGTTCTCCAGTGGCATAATAACATCCTATTTTTTTTGAACCTTAATAACATCCTATTTATACTTTCTCATGTGGTTTTTCTTTGATTTTACCATGTTTATTAGAAATCCTGTGTTTTCTCTGTGCTTTAAACTTCCTTGTGTTTAAGAAGTTGCGGACAGTTACCCACATCACTGAAACCCTAGAAAGGTGTCGCTGCAGCCGTCTCACTCCAGCATGGACTCTCTGACCGCACAACTACACCGGAGCAAATACTTCCTGACTAAATCTGGCCAAAATCCGTACTTTCCAACTGGATCGCCTGATTTAGTTCTCTGTACTGCAGCAACACTAACAGAAGGCCAATTAGCGGTCAAACGAAAAGAGAAGGCAGTCAGCCAAGCTCACAAAACAGAGTGCATTGGATCAGCCAAAGGCCACTATCTACTGCTACTTAATCAGCTAACAGCCAAAGACCACAATCTGCTGCTACTTATCAGCTAACAGCCAAAGACCACTATCTGCTGCTACTTATCAGCTAACAGCCAAAGATCACTATGTACTGCTACTTAGCAGCAGCAGCAAGGGTTTTAAGAAACAGAGCAAGTCGAAACAGAAACAGCAGGAAGCCTGAGGAGGAGGAAGCTGGTCTCTCTCTCTCTGTGGACTAGTTTGCTCCTTTTCCTTCCCTTTACTCTCTGGGAAACCCAATTTTCCCGCCCTGGCTCGACCTGCACCTCTCCAAAACAGCTCAGAGCGCCGACTTACGCGCATAATACACGCTCTGGATGCCTCAAACACCTAGAGCGGATACTCTACCCGACTGTCCAAGGCGAGCCCAACGCCTCGATGTTGGAGGGCGCTCTAGCGCCTAAGGGTAACGCCTTCAAAACCATGGTACAAAATCTTGTTTTTGCCCACGATGTTAGCTAAATGAAAGTATGCCAATATGTTCCAGAGAACCACACATCTTTGTGATTGGCCAGATTAGCAATTTTTTTTCTCATTGACGGTTTGACACCACATTGCTGTTCTTTTTCGAGAAAACGCAAAAAGCCTTTGCGTTTCATTTCATTGAAAAGGTGAAGGAGTTCTTGTTACAGAAGTTCTTGCCTTGAAGAAGGCGTACAGGGAGAACTAAAAATACATCAGTGCTCGAGACGATGTTTATTTAATACTTTAGAAGGCTAATGCCAAAATGGAAGTGTGCTTAACTCACTAAATTTTCAGGTGAAAGGAATGGTAACTGACTTTGGTGAGCAAATGCACTGTCAATTTCTGGAAATTCTGCGTATATTGATGGATTCTTTCACCATGTCTGGAGCACATGTAAGCTATATTTTCTGCTGAAATGTGTGTTAAAAGTTGTATGCTGTCTCCACCCTCAAGTTTCACTTAATGATTGCCATCGGAAGTGGAAAAAGTTTATCCGCGATATCAGTTCCAAGATATCCAAAATCTGACCTGTTTTTATCAGGTTCTGTTGGTACTTACTCTTATTTCCCTTGGTGCAGAGAGATGTAATTATTGAGATTTTCTATGAAAGGCACCTTGACTATTTGGTTGATGTAATAGCATCCTGTTGTCCTCCAAGGAGTATTACCCGAAGAGCAACTAACTCAGCTGCCGTTGGTGGAAACACTGAAGTTCGTCGAATTAAGCCAGAAATTCTGCTAAATATTTGTGAACTGTTATGCTTTTGTGTAGTCCATCATCCATACAAAATTAAGTAATTCTCCATCCAACGTTCTTTCACTATTCCAACACTTCTGTTCTCTTCTTACACACCTGCTAAATGTGCTTCATATAATCTTGTAGGTGCAACTTCCTTATGAACAATGCGATAGAGAAAATCCTTACCATGACTCGACGAAGCGAGAAGTTTTTGGTTGTTGCAGCTGTTAGGTTTATGCGTACTATTATATCAAGAAATGTAAGTATCAAATTTACTATTGTGAAGCTACTTTTAAGTTCCTTTTTTTGTTCTTGGGTGGGCGACTGGGCGTCAAGCATTGGAACATTGGAAGTTTTCCTTAAGTTACACCTTCTGTTATAGCTGCAATGTATGGCATAGTGCAAACTGATGATCTAGTTATTCAAGTACTTTTATTTGGCTTCCTTGAGTAGTGTTTGTATTGTTGTTGATGCATCATACATGTGACTTGTCCAGCGTTTATAGCGAATGATGCGCTTCACCTTTTACTACCTATTATGTGCTATCACATGTTTCCAATCTACAAAGACAAAATACATGATATTCAAGGTGTTCATCTTACCGTTGTGCATAATGAGGGCAGTGGGCTGTGTGTCGAACTGTACTATTTCGTGTTATCAGCAGCATGCCAGCTATTGGCTGGAATTTAGCATGCCACCTTTGCCCTGACTGCAAGTGATAAGTCAAACACACGTTTCTTGATTATATTTGAACCCACTTTATATTTCCTTTTGTAGGATGAGCATCTTGTTCGCCATGTTGTGAAATTTAACTTGTTGAAACCAATAATTGATGCCTTTGTTGAAAATGGGGATAGATATAACATGCTACAGTCAGGAGTACTTGAACTGTTGGAACACATACGGAAGGTACATGTTTCAGTACTTCTTTGAAACAACTATAAATTGCAGCCTGTTCATTTGATTTCTTCTTGTGCAGGAAAATCTAAAACCTCTTGTGATCTATGTAATTGAGTCTTTCTCGGATCAACTTATGAAGTTTGAACACTTCGGGAGCATTGAGGCCTTCAAACTCAAGTATCAACAGGTTGGACCTTTTCTTGTGCACTCCTGCATAGTGTCTTGACACTGCACCGGGTGTCTCACCGCTGTGTTTGGAAAAAGAAATGTTACAGGTGTACAAAATCCCCCAAATATGGACTAAGTATTTGAATTTGAAAGGTTAAATTGAAATTTCCATATTTGAGTTTTTTTGCTATGTGGTGTTGTTAAGAGGGGGCAAAACCACTATGGCATGTTCAATCAACGTGCTTATTTCTACAGTGAACTACAAGGAAACCATGAAAACTTGCAGCTTTGAGCTTGTAGATAGTTTCTTCTCACCATGATACTATTAGTAATTTCTTCTCACCATGATACTATTAGTACCTGGAGAGTGCTGAAACGAAATTAAGTGCTGGCGTGCCCGACATGAGAAAGAAGGCAGAAGGAAGAGGTCTTGAGAAGGAAGAGGAAGATTATTTTAATGAGGACAGGTATTATGTGTTTAGTTTTGTCATTGATTGCTTCATTTTGTTTGCAACATAGGATGGATGCCCTCCGTTGCAGTAGAAAGTGCCATAAATGACAATGCATTTCTTTGATTCCTTAGTGACGAGGAAGATTCTGTCAGACGAACTAAACATGCACATAATGAACATAATGAAGAAAGGAAGGCTGATGTAGCCAATGGAAGTGAAGCTGATGACATATCCTCAAGGTATATTCTCATACTTTATAAATGACTAGATACCCCATGGTGTACTTGTTCTATATCTTTCCTTTGTTAAATCAATTAGAAAATCTGAGTTATTACCATGCAGAATTCTGAGTCTTTTCCCCATCGGCAATTTCTTTTGTCGATTGCTGCTTCATCAATGTTTTGCCCATATTTGCAGGCCTAAATCTGGTGGACTTGTGGACTATGCCGATGATGACGATGAGGATTTCAATCCGCCACCTAAGGAGCCTGATAGGCCTGCAGAGGATGATGAGCTCTTAAAGATCTCTAGAGTGAAGCGGAAGTCAGGAAACACGGGGGATGGCAAACATGCAGATGGGGTGGTTCACAAAAGACAAAAGATAGAAACAAGGATTACTTGTTCCAAGATTTCTGCTTTGACTAGTCTCGCTAGCAAACACAAGGATTCACTTGCCTCGAGCTCGCCAAATTGTGAGGCCAATGGTATTATGGGGGAGCATGCTACACATTCTGATGAGCAACAACATTCCACAGACACTGCAGAAACTTCACGACAAATTGGAGGCGATTGTATTAAAGCCATGGGAAGTTTGTCAAGTGAGAAGGCTGTAAATACCACCAAAGCAAATGATTCAGAGCCCTATTCAGTGAGATGACAGATTGACAAGATTTCTCCACTCTAGCTTGCCCTCTACCCGACCTGTCAATGCTTGCCAACAGGAAGGAACAAGAACGTGTTTGGCTCTGGAGACGGCTGGATGCATTTAATCTCAAATCCGAAAGCATGAGCCAAGGTGATGTGGGTCTCACTTGTCTATATCGAGTGAAATAGCAGCTGCCTTCACAACCTGTAAAGTTATTTTTCCAGAAGGGAAGATATGAAACTGAGAATCGCATGCAGTTCGGTTCAGCATTGACTTAGTCTGGCTCCTGCAGCTGTACTGTCTTATTATATCTATATATATGAGCTTACGGAGGAGCAGTGAATATCCCCACTTTCTCCATTATTTCTTTGTAGGATCATTGACCGAGATGCTTCTGTTGTAAAACAAGTAGGAAAGAATAGTTTCGGTTGAGCTGCGTTCCGCAACATTTTGTGATATCCATATCCTATACAGTTGTAATTTGTCGGTTTCTAGTTTTGGCTGGATATAATTTAGTTTGGTTGAGTAATCTAGGAAGAGTATTTTTTTGAAGTGAATCTCGGAGACTTTGGTTTAAGCCTGGCGTTGTGAACCCTACAAATTAACATTTGCAAATTTGCAATGCATTTTGTGAAATGTTTGCTACAACACTGTTGTGATAGTGTCACTAGGAAACTGGAAGTTAATCATTTTGCATGTTCCACATTCATATGTGGGTGCTGCGTGCATGTACCAGTAAAGCTAACCTTTAATCACATTGGTAAATGAAGCAGTAGCAGCGTGCAACATTGTTCTCTCGATAGCATATATCGTGCAGTCAGTCCGGAAATCTTCTCTCTTGATACTCCTACTGGTACTAGGTGTGAAATCAGTTGAAAATGAGGCCTCCATGAGCCGCGAAGAAGGGCGCGAACACCAGGGACTCGACGGCCATGAGCTTGATGAGTATGTTGAGCGAAGGTCCGGAGGTATCCTTGAGCGGGTCTCCGATGGTGTCACCGATCACGGCCGCCTTGTGCGCCTCCGAACCCTTGGGACCGAGGGATTTGGCGTGCTCTGACGCGCCCGCCTCGATATATTTCTTGGCGTTGTCCCAGGCTCCCCCACTGTTGGAAGCAGATATGGCCACCTGCACGCCCGACACCAGCGCGCCGGCGAGCATGCCGGCCAGCGTGTGGACGCCGAACAAGGTGCCGGCTACCAGCGGCGCGAGCAGCACCAGCGCCCCGGGAGGCATCATCTCCCTTAGGGACGCGTCCGTCGAGATCCTCACGCAGCTGGCGTAGTCCGGCGTGGCGCGCCCCTCCATCAGCCCCGGGATGGTGTTGAACTGCCGCCGCACCTCCTCCACCATCTTCAGCGCCGCGCTGCCCACGCTCTTCATCGTCATCGCCGAGAACCAGTACGGGAGCATCGCGCCCACCAGCATCCCCGCGAACACCTTGGGGCTCAGCACGTTGATCACCGTGACCCCCGCGCGGCTAACGAACGCGCCGAACAGCGCCAGCGACACCAGCGCCGCCGACCCGATGGCGAACCCCTTGCCGATCGCCGCCGTGGTGTTGCCGGCCGCGTCCAGCGCGTCGGTCCTCTGCCGGATCCTGCGGCTCATGCCGGCCATCTCCGCGATGCCTCCGGCGTTGTCGCTGATGGGCCCGTAGGCGTCGATGGCCAGCCCGGTGGCCACCGTGCTGAGCATCCCGAGCGCGGAGATGGCGATGCCGTAGATCGACGCCAGGGTGAAGCTGACGTAGATGGACACGGCGATGGCGAACACGGGCACGATCACGGACTTGTACCCGAGCGCCAGCCCGAAGATGACGTTGGTCGCCGCGCCGGTCCTGCAAGAGTCTGCCACATCCCGGACGGGGCTGCGGGAAATTTCCCCACAATAAAACGTCAGTACTCCTAGACCGACTGGAGTACTTTGTTAATGGAGCAAATGAAGGGCGAGATTGGTTACCTGTAAGCATTGCTGGTGAAGTACTCGGTGGTGAAGCCGATGGCGAGACCTGCCCATAACCCAATGGCGACGCAGAAGAACAGGTGCCTGTCATCATTGTGTTACCTCTCTAATCAGGGGCATCCATACATCTGTGGTAAAAATAAATGCATGCAATTTCACAGCGAGAATGAATTAATGGCGATCGCTTACCAGTTCCTGACCTGCTTCTCTTCCCCGAAATCGAACATGGTGAACCTGGCGGGGAGCGCGGCGAAGGTGACGACGAGGGCGGCGACAGTCATCAGCACGGTGGAGATGAGGAGCTGCAGCTTCAGCGCCGGCGCGACCCCGCGGACGGTCTTGACCTTGAAGAAATCGGTGGCGAAGAGCGTGGTGGCTAGGCAGACCACCAGCCCCGCAGAGCTTATCAGCAGCGGGTAGCACACCGCCGCGAAGTCGTGGTCGGCGCCGAACGACGAGATCGACGCCACGAACAGGGCCGCGCAGGTGGACTCGGCATACGACCCGAACAGGTCGGAGCCCATCCCCGCGATGTCGCCGACGTTGTCGCCCACGTTGTCCGCGATCACCGCAGGGTTCCTCGGGTCGTCCTCCGGGATGTTCCTCTCTATCTTCCCGACCAGGTCGGCGCCGACGTCCGCCGCCTTCGTGTAGATGCCGCCACCGACCCTCCCGAACAGCGCCATGGACGAGCCGCCGAGCCCGTAGCCGGTGATAGACTCGTACAGGCCTTCCCAGTCATCGCCGTAGTACAGCCCAAAGAGCTTGATGGCAATGTAGAGCACCAGGAGGCCCAGTGACGACAGGAGGAACCCCATGACGGCGCCGGACCGGAACGCAGTGGCGAAGGCCGCGCCGATGCCTCGCCGGGCCTCCAGTGTGGTCCTCGCGTTGGCGAAGGTGGCGATCCGCATGCCGAGGTAGCCCGATACGACGGAGGTGACGGCGCCCAGGAGGAAGGCTATGGTGGTGAACGCTGCGTTGGCCAGCGCCGGCTTGCACGTCTTTCCTTTGTGTACTGGCACGGCTGGCTGGCCGTGCTGAACCGGTGCACGGACCCCAGGAAGAGGAAGACGACCACGGCGAAGACCACCGTGAAGGCGGCCAGGTACTTGTATTGGGTGAAAAGGAACGAGTTTGCCCCTGGAATACTTTTACACGTTAATTGAATTGTTGAAATGTTGACAAGAGTCTGCACGAATTCATCCATATTGGCAAGAGTAACAAAAGACCCAGGACAAAGTTGAAATCGAAAAATACATTTGTTGGTTTTAGTTACTTTTTGATTTTCTCATTGGTTGTGCATATTTGTAGCATTCAATTTCATCATGTAGTACAAGACCTCGTTAAAAAAAAAGCATCTCCATATTAAATGTCTGTTTAAACTATTACTCCCTTCGGTGCAGTTTATAAGGCTTGCACATAGTTGGAGAAAACGTTTGACCACCAATTTCATCAACACAATATGAGATATATGCCATAAAAGGTATACCATTAGATTCATATTCAAAAGAAGTTTCCAATGGCATAACTTTTGTGACATATAATTCATATTTTATTGATCAAATTAAATGATCATTTTTCTCTTAAACTACGTGCAGGCTTTATAAACTATGCCAAAGGGGGTACTTGCCATGCAATTTATTATACTTTCAATATTAATCGTCCTCGCAACATGTCACATATTATGGTTACGTGGTGACAATAAGCCTCTCCGTTCTCTTATTTTTGTGGAACACTGTTATTTTGGTCCTTATGGCTTTGTCGCAATGATTTGTTTTTTTACAAGAACAAAGTTATATCCTTTTCAATAATTTTGTTCTTATGTATCAATTAGCTACGATCATGGGCTATCCTACAACATACATAAAACTAGGAACAAATAAACATTCATGCAAAGAAACTGAAGTGGCTTACCAGGGAATTATGTCCCAATTTGGTCACATGATTGTATAGACTTCTTGGTGCGCGATGAAGATGTTTTTGTGTGGTCTACCAGTTTTGTTGATTAGGCGATATTTTTATGTGTGTGGCGTGTCACACTTTTAATTAGGATTAATTTTCTCTATACACTAGACTTGCAATAAATTCGGATGTATCCGATTGCCTACATGATCTCAAATCTAAAGTATGGGTAATTTCAATAACATGTGACTAGAGTACTATGTTGGATATATGTAGGATTTAGTTTCCGTGTTGATTTCAAAACCCAAAACTCGATAATATGTATCGTTAGATAAAAAACAACAGATGAGGTCGCCTAACCGGGGCGAGGTGGTGTTGCGCAAGAGGCAAGGGCTGTGAGTTCAACCAGTGGCAAGCTCCACATGAGCAAACCGGAGTCGGTGCCGACGAGGCTATCCGCCAGCGAGAGTGAGATTAGATCAAGATGGAGTCACGGCCCGGTGCAGAGGCGTCGACGAAAGCGATCAAAATACTTAGGGTGCACCGGCTCTGCCATGTCCTAAGATGAGGGGTGGGGGAACATAGAGGGATGACCAGGGTTGTTGTGTGTGTGGGGTGGGGGGGGGGGGGGGGGGGGGGGGGGGGGGAGGGGGGTGGGGTTGAGGGGACTGACAGAAGAGTTGATCTGAAAGATGGGTGGCAAGGGGTAGCGTCAAGGCGACGCTGGCCACAGTGGTGATGGCAGGCAGTTTGGTCAGTGATGGCCCGCAGGTCACTGACAATCAAGACGGCTAGAGCGATGTGGCGGTTTTGGAGTCCCACCGGAGCGATGGTGGAGTCTAGCGGCGTTGGCTGTACGTTTTCTCATTCCCTTCTCCTCCGACAACAAAATAACAAAGCTTGGGTGTCGGAATTTTGACCGCGCGAGTAGCTACGGGTTGCCGCCGGTTAGCATCCTATATACTATGTTATGGTGTAATCGCAATATTTCCTACAAATATGCATGTTTTTAATGTTAGTTTAACTTTTTATTTGTAAAAAGCCTACGTCAACCTACTAAGAGGTCCAAATCTGAAACAACTTCAGAAGGAAACACATGCTTTCAGAAATTTTCAGGTCCAACCAAATATTCAATCTTATCCGGGAACCAAAAGAAAGAGATGATGAAAGAGGCAGCAAAGTACAAGTTTACAACTGGTCTCTCCGTCCCAATGTATGTGGCATCTTGTTTCACGTATTAATTTTGACCAATAATTTGATTAATAATACATGTGTCACTTATTATAAAATTGTATAATTTTTTTGAATATTCAATGGTATAATTCTCGTGAGATCTTCTCATATTTTGTTCAAATTGATGGTTAAACTTAAATTTAGAAAAGCATGTGCGCCACCTAAGTAGGGACGGAGGAGTACAAAACATGCTCCAATAAATGTATATTCGATAAGCACTAATAACAGGTCATGCAGATTATTGCAAACTCGGTCAAGTTAAGCAAAAAATAGAGCCACATGTTTCCTAGTTAAGTAACAGATGGGTAGGAAAAAATGTGGATACGAGATTAAGAGTAGAGTAGGACGTCTCCGGCCGCCTAATAGCGCATGTGCTACTACTTGGTCAATGCTGTGACAAAGTACCTTTTCTCGAGCCAGCAGTAGCTACTAGCTAGGTTCCTAATCAAACGTATTTAGTTCTGTAATGCCTCGAATTGCTTCAGAATTGACCTGTAAGTATATAAATTATAGGATGATGGAAGGGCGCGAAGCCGCGAACGTGCCACACAGTGGCGGAGCCAGGCCGCTGAGTGAGCCTGGGCAAAGTCCATTGACTCTGACGCACGTTGTTTTTTGCCCCAGCAAACATGGTTGCTAATCAGTATGTGACACTAATATTTAATGGAGGGTGGCCGGAGCAGCCCGGGCAGCTGCCCAGGGTCGCCGGGAGCTAGCTCTGCCACACCCAGCGCACGACGAACACACCAAGAAAAAGTCAACTAGTTTTAACAAATAAAATATTTCTCTAACTCTCAAACCAAAACCTTGGTCACGATTCTTTTTACCATCAGTTTAGTATCAGAGAGATATCTGAAACTAAACCATGTTTCAATAAATTTTTGACTTCAAAATCATTACATGAAGATTAATCAAGTTATCGGGGGTAATTAAGGGAATGAGAACTTATATTTTTATATGCCCGGAGTCCCGGACAACGAAAGTGTACAAAGAAAGTTTGCAGAAACATAACAATATGATATCTAGTGATGAAGCCGCGATTCATTCAAATCCAATGGTGAAAACGGATTGCAAATCGGAAATGAGGTTTGAGTTATAAAACATGTTTTCTCAAAATAATTTTTCAAAGCAATGATGTCATCATGTTGTCCCTTTCTTAGGTGCACTTTGCAATTTCCATTGCATGCAGATAATTAGGAGAAAACCATGGCGCTAAGAGAGCAGTTGCCTAAACGCCAGATTAATATTTTCCGAAATTGTACCGGCAATAAGACATTTCAGCTTATTTAGTCAATGCTTTTGACAGTGCACCTGTTCTTTACATAAGGAGAAAGTGCTTTGTGTTTTTGGAGCATATTCCTCATCCAACACGTGTGGTAAATATTTCTGGGTGATGACATAGTGCAATTGACTGAGCTGGATTAGAGTTAACTTGACCATGTCCAAACTCGAAAGTCGAACTAGTGTTTTTTCAAAAAAAGAGAACACGTCGATGTTGAAAACAAAGACAAATTCTCAGAACTGTTGTAACTCTACTTACCGTGCAAAATTTGAAGATGATTTTTACGAGAATTAGCAATTAATTTAGATGAATGCATTTTCTGTTTAAACGTCAGACAAATCGCTGTGCATATGTGTTCATGAACAATCTGACAATCAAATGTTACTTCGTATATACCTTTACGCAACGACAGAGGTCGGAATCTCCCCTTTTTGAAAGAAAAAAAAAGATCGGACAAGCAAAAATTTCGAGCGGCAGCAGTCACCGAGAAACAAGAACTAAAGGAACAATGACTAGCGGGTAACAAGAGCATCCGAAACTCAACAACTGAAGAACCGGCGGCAGGAGAAAATAAAATAAGTAAGAATCAAACTCACCAACAGAAATGGCGTTCTGGATCTCCGCGCACCTGGCCACGGCCGCCGGACCGTCGCCTCCATCTTCCTCATCGTCGCTCTCGCCGCCGGTAAGGGAATTCCCATCGTCCTCGCTCTCCTGCCGGAACACTGGCTGCCCGTTGACCGCCGACGCGTAGGCGGACACCTTCACCTTGGCGACAAGGAACCATTGCCACGCCGCGAAGGCAATGCAATCACGGCGCACGCCGGTATGACCACGTCCGCGGCGGAGAAGCCCATCGCGTGCACACCCCAAGAACCGTCAAGGCAGGCAAGGCGAGAGAGAGAGAGGGTTTGAATTATGGCAAGTTGTTGACGATTTCGTGGGTGTGAGAGGCGTGGAAACCGGCAAAGTGCTAAGATCGAGAGCAACTGCTTTCTTCCCGTGAGTAGTACTCGGGTTATTAAGCAACGGCATCACGCGTCGGGGATGGTTAACTGGAGTCTGGAGGGTGTGCGCGGTACAGCTAGCTTAGCAGGGAGGTAACATAGGCTGCTTCGTCGCGAGGGAATGTGGATTAGTTACTTATTACTAACTTTCCTGAAAGTAGGTTCAATTTATTTTTTGAAATCAGACAATGTAAAGTTTGACCAAGTTTTTAGAAAAAACGACCAACAACAAATCTCTTTATCAAAACTAGCTAGGTTATATATGGGGTTTAATGTTCTTTTTTTCTTACTAGTAATCTTGCACGTGCAATGCACGTGTTTTGCAATATTTGTCAACTCGAATATACATTTGTATTATCTATGCAAACTATATATGTCGTACTATGATAACAATATAATCCCAATCACAGCAGGGAGCAATTAGAATTAGTTATTAGTTATCCATGCACTACGATTGAATTGATTCTATGACCGTTTTACTGCCACCTGGCTATCATAAAAATGAAAATGTAAAGCTGATCATGTCATTGCGCCAAGGTCACAATTTTCCGTCTGATCAGGGCATACACTCATATGGCTAAAAATGCTTTGTTAGCTCGTGGGCGTTATCCGGAACTTCCGATTTCCTCCGTCCACAATTGCCTTCTCATCGACGACTTCAAACCAAATAATAAACTCAACACCATGCATTTTGAAAGAATAGTTCAGAATGAAACTGCTCTGCAAACAAAAACAAAAACAAAATTGTTTAGACAATAGGTCTAAACAAAAAAAAACAGAAGAAATACATAGGAATATTTAGCCAGTAAACACATCGCGTTTCCTTCTGTAGATGATTTAACAGGCCAACTAAGATCACATGAAACATTGGATTCAATTCAACTTTAGCACTTGTTCTACACGGTGAATTAAGTTTGGAGTAGTGCAAACATCTACACTGATGAAAATGTGGACAAAACATATCAGAACAAGGATTGCCTTAATATGCACATACCAATATACATGTGAGGTCAGAAAAAAGAAAAATTTAGGATAAGGCAACTCTCAATGCGTTGATGTTTGGGATTGTGAAATAATTCCTTCACACGATCTTCCAAAGGCAGACTTTTGGTTTCCTTGCCTTAACTGTAGAGAACATTTGTCAAGTCAACATAATGTTTTGAATGATTGAAACCTGTATATTCCAATATTGACCACCTCACAATATAGCTAAGAAGTATGTATTATATCATCAGGAGGCTTTTCTATGGATAGGTACATCAACCAATAATGAAGAGTGCACTTCTATGGATAGATACATCAACCAATAATGAAGAGTGCACAATAAGAAATAGGGATGGTGTACATACCACGATGGTCTGGACTCATCCACACTGTACGTATTCTTGACCAGTTGATGTTGCATTTTACCCATGGTTAGGACGTTGTAACCACATGTCAAGCAGTGACACCACTAAAATATCCCGGGGGAACAATAAATTAATCAAGAATAATCAACAATAAATTAATCAAGAATAATAAGTATGCTGGGGAACAATAATAAGTATACTCACAACAGGTGTCACCTGCAGTAGGAAAACACATGTAGTGTTCAGAGCTAAATAGCTTGTCAATTTGAGAATATGATCAAATCAATTCAGAAATTAAATTGCCCTATAGTTAAACTAAATCCATGTACATCTTGCCAGAATTCTTTGATCTAGATTGGCCCAACAATGCAAGCTTAGAGAGCCAACATAGATAGAAGAACCAAGAGACTCACAGATATTTCGTGCCTTCAAATCTTCTGTATCCTTCTTTTT